>CM046668.1:132767445-133029731 GCA_025594165.1 Tamias sibiricus | reverse complement strand
GCCTGGAAATTGTGATCCTCCTGCCTCAGCCTCCCGAGTTGCTGAGCTTACAGGTGTGTGCCATCCTGCCTGGCTGTACGGCTATTTTCTGAGTTAAT
This sequence comes from Tamias sibiricus, assembly GCA_025594165.1. Lineage (NCBI taxonomy): Eukaryota > Metazoa > Chordata > Mammalia > Rodentia > Sciuridae > Tamias > Tamias sibiricus. Next base: position 133,029,633 of record CM046668.1, on the reverse strand, counting down.
GTTTCAGGTGTCATCATTGGCACTCAGTCCCAGCTCACTCTACAAGGGAGGGCGAAGAGGGAAACATATGTGGAGGTTTGTGTGTAGAGGAGGAACGGCAGTGAGAGGTGATTCTCTCCAGTGCCGTGTGCGGAGCACAGGTCTCCTTTTGCGATATGAAGTCGCATGTTTGCCAGGGACACCACACCTCGACCATCTTGGCTTAGGGCTACCTCGACACGCGCAGCTCTGATGGCTGTTTCCCTGGTTGCTGCTTGCTGTAGGATGCCCAAGTGGGAAGCCCTGGGGACGTCCTCATAGAGCAGGAGAAGGATTTACTTATAGCGTCTTGGAGCCGTGAAGGATTTCAGAGCTCATCAGATCTAATCTCCTAATTTGATGGAGGAGGGAACTGAGATTCAGGGGGGTTAAGACACTTTCTCATGGACCCGTTGCCACTAAATGGCGGGCTCATCAGACTTTTGGACCATTCCAGGTGTTCCTGGCATGGTGTGTAGATTGTCTCTCCAGGGCCTGGGATCTTTGGATCAGGTAGATTTCCTTATCAGTGTTTATTGTTTTTAGACACCTCCCCTTCTGCTTTCAGTACTTTTTGTTCCATTTCCTCTGGTGGCATCTGGATCTTTGCAAGTCTCTTGCTGCAGCTTGTGTTAGGGCTGGGGGACTCTGAGAAATCAAACCAGAAGTTTGACATTCTGAGGCTCAAAAGCCAGTAAATTAGGATTTATGGAAATGCACACCAGGAAGCTCGGCCACGATATTGATGGAAGGACTAAGCCTGAGTCCGGAGCTCTTCCTGTGCTTCTCACAGGCCGTTCTTTCGTGCCTGCATTTCCTATTAAATTTCAGAAGCATTTTTATTCAAGCCAAAACCAGAAGAATGAAAAGTTTTTGAAAGGATCAAAGCATCTGCTTCTCAATTTTCTTGAGCTCTGGCATGAATCCCTTTACATTGGTGAATTTTATTCATAGAAGTAGGTGTTCATCAGAGAAAAAGAAATCTCCCTGTCTCCTGTCAGTGAAACGCTTATTTTGTTTTATCTGAGTGTGTGTGTGTGTGTGTGTGCGCGCACACGCACATGTGTGTATTAGGGTGTTATGATGAATGATAACTTCTACAAATCCATATTTTATTTGGGCTTGCTATGGCTTACTGCAGAACAAAACATCTTGAATTCAATATGAATATAACTTCCCCTGGACACTTTAACAACATTTGCTAATTTTTACTTCAATAACTATAGATATTGACAAAATCCAGAGACAGCTTCCAGTTGAACAATTGGTATTAAGTTACAGTTAGATGGGCACAAGAAGTTCTAGTGTGAGTGAATATAGGTAACAATAATGAACTGTGCATTTCAAAAAAACTAGAAGAAAGGAGTTTTGGGCTCTTTTACAAAAAAAAATTTTGATAAAATGTTGGAAAGCAAAAATTTAACCTGATTTAGACACTGCACAATGTATTGAAACATCACGTGGTAACTCACGAATACATGCAATTTGATGTGCTTCCCTACAGATAAAAATAATTTAAAAGAAACTTTCCCTTGAGATATTTGTTACAATAACTAAAAATAAACTTCCTGCCCTTTGACTTTCATCTTCATGAAATTCTTTGCTTGATGACAGTCGCGGGCACATTTGTGCCGTTTCTGGGTTTGATTTTCTGTCATTATGTTACATAATAGGAGGGCTGCCCTCTCAAGCCTGCATGGGTACACTCGGTGCCGGTTTTGGTTGACACAAGTTAATTACAATTATAAATTATTACATAACTCTTCTATTCTTCATCGGGAGCTGTAGTTAAAGAGCTGGCACTGGCTAATTAATAGGCTTGATTGTGCCTTTTCAGTGAGGCTGGTCCATAAAGGCTTGAATGCTCTTTCCTGAAACAAACACAAACAGCTTTGGAACTGTCAGAAATAACAGCAGCTCTTGAAGCCTAATCATTACCAGCTTTTGTGGTGTGGTTGTAATTGTTGCATGAATTCCGCTTCAATCAGGGCAAAATATGCTTAAGTGCCAGTAAAAAGTTTTTATGCTGCTATGAAATTTTGCAATTTATGGCTTTGTACAGATCAGCCTGTGTTACTAGGCAACACCCTATGTGTCGCTCACTCAAATTATTCCTTAATCCCCGGCATCGCTGTCAATTCCAGCTTAAAAGAATCATAATGAACGATTAGAGGGTTAATTTCTGATGGAGAAACTGAAACGGAAGTTGTGATGCTAAAAAAGGGAAGCGGTATTTTAAAAAAAAAATACACTCGATGGAAAACAATAAGAATATTTAGAGCTTAATTGTATTCACCTCAGGGGAAAAAAAGAGAGAGAGAGAGAAGAAGAGAGTGGTTCCAAATGGATTTAATGATCATGCAGTTCTCTGATTGGCCATTAAGCGGCCAGGTTTTGGGTACTTAAGCAATCATCTTGGCGATGCTGGTTTTAATTAAGGAGTACACTGCAGGATATTCAATGACCAGGGAAGTGTGGTATGCTGCTTGCTTGCTGTGCATCCATATGTATTCGAGAGAAGATAAAACCCTGAAAGAGAGAGAACAGCTCTCACCATCCGTCTTTAAATGTACTCTGCCTGAAATTATGCATGGCTGCACCCACCAAATTTTAGAATCTACTCCAAGCCTCAGCAATCTCATTTAACAGGCAAGAAATTGCAACTTGTTCCTCTGAGCAAACACCACATTAAATGGCAAGGGCAAGAACTCGGACACCTCGGGTGTCTGCTGACTCAGAATGATTAGAAAAATCCTGCATAGACCCAGCACTGGAGCAGAGGTGGAAACCTTGGCTTGTGGCTTGGAAGTACTTTCTGGTTGGAATGCTTTTAGTGTTTTGAATTTCTGTTATTGTTCTCAAGCAGCTTAACTGATATTTTGAAAAATAGCTCCGGTGCCAAAAATAATAAAGGTCATGTTTTGAGCGGAAGCTCCCCACGTTGTATTTTAGTACAACTTTCCCATCTAGGAAATGCTTCCTAGGTGAGCGTGTAACGAGTGGGAACCCTCCGTCCGACCTCCCTAGAAGGGGGGAATGTGAGTTCCAGCTCTGGCTGAAGTCTGACCTCAGGCACCAGATCCCATTGCTCAGAGCGTGGCCCATAGAACAGAGTTGAGAGGACCCCCTGGGCTTGTGAGCCACACAGCCTCTAAAGCCCCCCTGCAGATCCACGGGTCAGGCTCTCCCCACATCTGTTCCCAGGTGAAGCGACTTAATGCTTTTTGACTTTGGGGAGCACTGTCCTTAGCAGCACAGCACCAAAGAGGGAGTGGCTTCCTCCTGCCACAGGCCCTTTGCATTGCAGGCTCAGTGTTGCTCCAGCTGGGAGGTGTGATCCCTAGGGCTATGGAAGTTGTCACTGTGAAGCACTGAAAAGAACAAGCTGCTCCTGAGCTGGGTTCAGCTTATCAGAGCAGCTCTTACAGGAAACCCCAGGCTCTCCCTTGCCTAATCACCTGCAAAACTACCGTCCCCTTTTCCCCTTGGCCATATCCCCAGGGGGTCGTTGTCATTTCTTCTAATTGTCTTTGCTATTCTTGGGGCTGGAGTACAGTGTGATTTTAAGAGCCCTAGAAATATCGTTTGGCTCCAAAGCTTTCTCAACCTTGTCTGATTTTTAGGAGCTGTGATTCCACCTCCAGTCTTTGGGTGTGTATTGGGGGTGTGTGTGTCCTGTGTTAAAACACAAAGCCTCTGTCAGGGCTGAGTTCACCTTTTGGGGCCAGGGATGGAGGTGTGGGGTGGGGGTTGGAGAAGACCGTGTCCTTTCCCTTTCCTAGAACTTATAATGTGTGAAATATTCTTAGAGCCTTTAACCAGAAAGCCTGATTTAATAAGAGATGAGGGGTGGAGACTTATGAAGGTAAATTACACCCTAAGTGACAAGTTAGCCAAGTCCTGCCATTTTGGCTGGTGAAGAGGGTTGGGAATGTGGGGACAAAGGCTGCAGGAATGAAGGCCAGAGATTGGACTGAGATCATTAGACTCCCCCTCTCTCCTCCCCAGCCCCTTCCTCCTCCCTCTCCTCCCCCTTTTTCTCCTCATCCTCTTCCTCCTTCTTTTTCTCCTCCTCCTCCTCTTCCTCCTCCTTTTTCTCCTCCTCCTCTTCCTTCTTTTTCTCCTCCTCCTCTTCTTCCTCCTCCTCCTCTTCCTCCTCCTCCTTTTCCTTCTCCTCCTTTAGTTTCTTGAGTTTGTAGGAAACAGGAAAATCACTCCCTCCACCTCTTTTACTTTCGACTGCTTTCTGTTGTGCCCGGGTGCTGTGTTTTCTGGTGGACGGCCTGGTTTTCAAGGTTTAGAGAAGAATCTAGCAAAAGCCAAGCCAGTCTGCCTAAGAGGGGACTTGGGGCTTCTGTAGGCATCCAGGATGGAGGTGAGGAGTCTGGAGGGTGAGGGGGATATAATAGAGAGGACCTTGTGCTCCAAGAAGGCTCAGTCCTTTTGTCCCTCTCAACTGACTGAATGAAACAGAAAGAGTGCTTCTGAGTGAATATCCTATGAAGGTAAGTGACCCAGCTTTGTTTTGCCCGGGGGCAAGGTGGTGTAGCATGGATGCAGTTTGTGCTTAAGGAGGAGCCCAGGAGGAGCTGGAGGCTTAGAAATGGGAAGAGGAGGAGGAAGGAAGGTGCCAAGCACTCCTTCCAATTGGGGAGGACACCAGGGAGTCTGTCTAGATCCTTTCTTCAGGGCTGAGACCTAGTCCTCCAGGGTCTGGGAGGCTTGGCTGTCAAAACCTCTCAGCTGAGTTTGTTGCTCTGGCCAGAGGTTCTTTGCTGCAGAAAAGACAGAGCACAACCCCAAACCGACCAGTGTGGGGCATTAAAGGTCAGGTCCTTTGCCCCAGTTTGGACCATGCAAGGCTATTGGAGCTCCAGATCTCCCTGTGAGATTATCTGAGAGCTCCATTGAGACTGTTATCTCTGCATCCCAACCTCGTCTTTTTCCCAGGCCTGCTTCTTTCCATTCACATAATTCTGCTAACTTGGTATTTTGCTCCAGACAACATAAATGAGCCCCAAATGTATCTGGGTAGTATATCCTACAATTATTCTAAGTTTTTTGGTGACAATGTTCTGGAATCTTTAATATACTCACCAGATCCCATGGTGGTGGGCTCAGATAGAAAAATTGCAGATTTCACCTGAATTAGGTAATATCTTGCATAATAAGATAACACTTACACTTTCTGGAAAAAGTATTCAGAGAATGGTTTCAAGTTTGATTTGGAGTCATAGTCCCCCCCCCCCCCCCTTAAATGTGAAGACGAAAAATAAGGAGAAACTGTACTGGGTCCTGACTTAAAAAGTGGATTCTGAGCTCTTAAAATGGCAGAATGCAAATGACATCATAAAAACGCCCTTTATGAATGTTTCTGGCTTTTCTCTCTTGCATTAGTATACTTGAGTTAAAAACCAGACAGGGATGGGGTTGCAGCCTTGGCATAATTGTCCTGCTGAGGTCCAGATAGGACCCTAATAATCAGAAGATTAGGAAAGAACACTAAATTCAAGGGAACAAAAAATCAATCTCTAAGTTCTGTAAAATTAGCCAGCTGCTACCAATATTTTTAAAAACATGAGGTTATATTAGTAACGTCGATAATTTCCATGCTTGCATATAGGTCAATGGAGAAAATTATTCATTCAAATGTGTACTTCTATGTATTAGCTACACAATGATTTGCATTTTGAAATAAAGACATTGTTTTCCTATGTTTAAAAATCCTGCAACAACTGTGGAACATGACAACTTCACAAAAGCTAAGCCCAATGATGTGTTACATGAATATAATGGGGAACAGGTGAGATGGTGGCTGGGTTTGGGCATCTGCTGGATCCGTCTCTGAGTGGCCCTTCACAAGGGGCTACCCACACAGCACAGACGCTGCCACACAGAAAGAACTAGATGGTCCCGGGCAAGCGAGAACAGTGGAAGCAACACATCAGACTGGCAGAAAAATAGGAGAGCTGATGAAACATGAATTCTGAATAAATCAAATTATGAAGGTACTCTCTACTCCATGGAGGAATTTTTGTGCTTCTCACCATTAGGACTGGGCTTTACTATTTGATGAAGTGTTTTTTTTTTTTTTTTTTTTTTTTTTTTTTTTTTTTTTTTTGTGTGTGTGTGTTGCTGGGGATTGAACCCAGGCCCTTGTGCATGCTAGGCAAGCACTCTACCAACTGAGCTATGTCCCCAGCCCAAGGGCATTACTATTTGGGAAGCATGACCTGTCAGTGATAAGGGAACAATTCTTTACCTTAGCAGTATGGAATTTCTCCTGCAGAATTTCTCTAAGCAAAAAGCCTGACAATCTGCTTGGGGGAGAAGATGAATCTCTGCATGGTTGACATTCAATAAGGACCACTCCTGGGATGAAGGGCTGGGATGCATTGTGGGAGGAACTGGATACAGGGTTTGCTTCCCCAAGGGAAGTGGTGATAAAGGAAGAACGTGGGTGATAAAGGAAGAGGTGGGGAATGAGATGGGACTGGATTTTGTACTTCTGTGGAGTCTCCAGGAGAATTGTCCAGAGGGACACAGGACTCTTGGAATCAAGGGTGTCTCTTCATGACACAGCACGCCATGGGCCATGTGCGTGTTTGTGAGGGTGCAGGTGCGTCCACCATGGAGGGGTTCCCTGTCTGTGTCACATGGAACAGGGGCGTCCTAGAGCCTGTTTGGAATAATGAGGTCATCTCTAAACTGAGCAGGAGGCAGATGGTTGGAGCTGGAAGAGATCACAGTAACATCATCTCCTCAGGCTTCTGCAGTGATTATCAGAGATCTTGAGCTTTCTCAGGGAATCTGAGCAGATCTCATCTGAGGTTTCAGTGGACTCAGAGATTCCCAGTGACATAATGACATGATCACCTCTGTGAAGTGTCCTGCTGGATGACTCATGCCATTGTACTGGATGCCCTTCCATCTTGGTGTCACATTCTTGTCATTTACAGAAGAACATTGCAAAAGAACCGCATCTGAATCTGGCCTAAATGAAAAATGGTGCTTAAAATGATCCATTATGGGACTCTCTGTCTCCATCTTCAACACTATGTAGAAAATTTCACTGGGAATTCTGAGTTTAGCACATTACTGGGGCCCTCGTCTGCTCTTGCTTTGATAAAAAGGGTTGTGAATTTAGTGGCGCCATCTTTTCCTCCCGGCTACAAGAAGCCCAGAATCCAGTGTTTTTCTCCATCACAGAGACTATGTTGCCCATGCAACCAGTGATTTTGCTTCTCCTTTCTGTGGTTCTTCGGTCGGATTGCATTTGTTTTCTATCTCCCTGATTTAAGGGACTCTTCACTGAAAGCCACTCAAATCACCTGTGGAAGCATTGAGAGTAAAAATAAAACACACCTTTGATTTTGTTCAGTAAAAGTTTTCATTAGAATCATATCAATGCTAAGATACTGCAGCGTGTCTAGTGGAGCTACCAGTAGCACCGCAGGCTCAAGTGTCATTTCTGCACTTGGCGTCTTCCCCAAGGATTAGCTGCTCACTGGGAGCTGTACCTTCTTTTTGGACCCCCATGGGAGTGGGGGTTTAACCATGTGGTTTACATCGTGCTGCCCAATGCCTTTCCCCTAACATTTGCCAGTGACTTTGAAATCTGCCACTCTGCACAAGCTTAATAGATCTGCCTACGGAGCCCAAGAAATCACACTGTTCTTTTTACCACCATTTCCCCACAGACTAGGGTATGTGGACAGAGTTTACATGCAATGCAGCTTGAGAAGGTGAGAGGACAGAGACAGGTAAGAGAAGGAGGAGGTGTATTATGGGTTATAAAAACTGAGGGACCAGCATTTCAGTATTTGCCACGATGCACTGCAGCTGATTCGTATAGCTTAAGTCTGTCTTTCCTTCTTCCTCTGCCCTAGGGATTCTCAACCTTGCCACGATGGACATTTTGGCATGTGAATTTTTGGGGGGTGGGTACTGGGGATTGTTGAACATAGGGGCACTCAACCACTGAGCCACATCCCCAGCCCTATTTTGTTTTGTGGTGCTGGGGATTGAACCCATGGCCTTGTGCATGCGAGGCAAACACTCTCCCGACTGAGCTATATCCCCCATGATTGACATTTTGGACCAGACAGTCTTTTGTTGGGTGGGACTGTTCTGTGCATTGTGGGATAGTTAGCATCCCTTGGCCTGCACCCACGGCATGCCTGTATACCTTCCCCTAAATTGAGACAAGCAAACACGTTCAAACATTGCCAAATCCCTCTGGGAAGGCACAGTTGCTTCCGGCCAAGAATCACTCTTCCACCCATCTCCCTGCTGGCGGCTGCATCGTGGCTGCTGGGCTTGTATCATGTTGTGGTCCTTCCCTCAAACTTGCTTTAAACATTTTATGTGTAATTGTTTCTTTCAGCATGTTTTACAGCTGGGGTGGGGGTGGGGAGAAAGGTAAAAGAAAGGTAAAAGAGCATGTTCTGCCTGTTGCAACTTTTTTCTTACCTGTACTTTTTTTGGTACCGGGAATTGAACTCAGGGGCACTCCACCACTGGGCCACATCCCCAGCCCTTTTTCTGTATTTTATTAGAGACAGGGTCTCACTGAGTTGCTAAGTGCCTCGCCATTGCTGAGGCTGGTTTTGAACTCTTGATCCTCCTGCCTCAGCCTCCCAAAGTGCTGGGATTACAGGCGTGAGCTACTGCGCCTGGTTACCTGTACTGTCTTGAACAACATCCACCTTGACGTGATTCTCAATGGTGCTGCTAGAACCATCCTCAGGCCTCAGCAGCTGATCTCACCACCTCCATCCTCCAGGGCCTCTGCACACAGTTGAAATAGTCCCATGTATGTTTTCATTATTCCAGCTTCATTCTTCACCTAAATCTACTGCCAAATCCAAACCATGTCTCTTAAAAGGATAGCTCAGAATATAATTTGTCTCTCTCCAATATTATTTTTCAAAAGACCATCATTCCATTGGGCTGTCAGAAGGTAAAACTTTGTCATGAAAATTAACTTAGGAATTTCCTTCCTGCTCCCATTTAGTAAATGCTATCTAAATTCTTGGCTGCAGAGAAGACCAGGACATTTAACTAATTACTGCGACAGTGAACAGTTGTAGCCTGCTTATTTGCTAGGCCCAATATAAACTCATCCAAAATCAAATTACAATAAATGTAAAATCCAGTACAATGGTGTATAAGGTCAATTAATGCTTTCCATTAGTGAGCTGTTTTCAAGGACAAAGACTATAGAAATTCTAGCTTGAAATCCAGTAAATGTGGCTTAAGACAAAGTTAAATATTATATTGATTTCAAATAGGTAGGCATGGACAACATTTTGGGGAGTACTGACATGATTCATAACTCGTGATGCCACTTTTGGGGAAGGGGAGGTGTGGAATCTGGCAATATAATTTAGCAATTAAGAGCACAAATTCTAGAGACACAGTTCCTGGGTTCAAATTTCAACTCTTACATCTACCAGTCACATTCTATTGAACAGATTATGCACAATTCCTAAGCTTCTTTTGGTCTCATTGAATAATAACAGAATAGACATGACTGATTGCTGTGAGGACTGAATAATATAATGCATATAAGCAGAGAGTTCTATGCCTGTCCTATGGTAGGAATTTGATGAAGGATAGCTATAATAAATTCCAAGAAAATTGGGTTTGGGTGGGTAATTTTGATAGGAAACCTATCGTCAACTGCACTAAAAGTAAGCACCCACATGGAAGTATGGGGACTTTTCTGGGAGAAGGTAGAACAGATAGGACAACTCAAGGAATAGCCGAAAGGTGATGTCAGTGGAAAAATCTTTCCCCCTATTTTCTACTTACTATGTGCATGAAAAAGAATAGCAGTTGCTTGGTAAGAGAATAGCATGCATATCCTCTGGCTAATGCACTCTGCTTCATGTGCATGGTACTGCTTGGAAGCTTCTTTGCAGTAGCAGTGGCCGTGGGTCAGCATAGGTCTTCCACTGGGCGTCTTGTGTCACCCAGAGCTGGCTGATCCCCAGCAAGTCTGCTCAGTAGTCAGTGTGCAGGATGCTCTGCTCTGGTGACCTCTGGCACTGCTCCTCCCTGTTGCCTAACACCAGCCTGCTTTCCATCTGCCGTTTGGAGGATTGAACCTTATTTGTTTATTTCTGGAAAATTATCTTTTAGCAACAGTATGTGCCCATATGGCATAGCAGAGCTTTCATCAGGCATGGTGAAGAAGTCCTATGAGATATATCCCAATTCCTTTGGAGGTTCAGCCCAAATCTCTATTTTTCATCTTGTTTAGATTTTCAAAATAAAGCTCTATAGGACTTGGAAAGAATCAGGACCTGGGCCTCGGGGTATACATGTCTCATCATCATTTAGATTCTTGAAACAAAGTAATCACAACAGCAAACTAGCTTTTAATAGTTCAAAATTAACGTCATTTAGTCACCAAATTTATCTCTCTTGTGTGTATAGATAAATATTTTCTTATCACACTGCTTGGAGGGTGAATTTTAAGGTCTTTAAACTCTTAGAGGCTTATTGATTCAATGCTTCCTTGTGTATGAATGATTTGGAATGAACTATTATTAGAGCTAAATTGTCTCATTTTAAGCTATTGTCTTTTGGGAAAAAAAAAAAAAAAAAAAAAAAAAACGGTGATAGGGAGGACTAACCAGATTTCTGTTTCTGGTTCTTTTTGATTATGAAAATTGTTTTAGCCTCAGTTGCGTCATTTCCTGAGCAAGGTGGGTTGGCTTAATGAAGGGATGTCTTTTCCATTGGATTTGGCAAGGTAGAAAGAGCTATGCTTGCTGGTTCCATGAGATTCAGAGAACTCTCAGTACCCTGTCTAATGAGGAAGGTCCAGGCAGCAAGGTATGGGGTAGTCATTTCCTCTATTTTATGACTTCATAGTCCAAATCATTTTTACTGTAATATGCAGGCAACAGAACAGTATTTCACTAAGGGGGAGATAATAGTAGGTACTGTAGTAACTTCAGTCCCAGCCAGGTGTCTGTCCTTCTACATCACCACACCCCTGCCCCTGTAACACACCACTGTGAGCTATCCTGGCTTTCACTCTCTTACAAGGAGACACGTGGAAGAGGGGTAGTCCACCTGACCCTTATTTGGGTAGAGATGGAGAAGTTTTGGGACTTTGACAACATAACTCTTCTTGAATGGCCACTCTATGATGTGCTGGACACTAGAAAATGCACATTCTTATCCGTCACAAGCAGGAAGAGACACCTGCAGATCTTAGCTGTGGATTCCTCCGTCAAAGACCTGGATGCTGGGTCCAAAGTAGGGGTGGTGGCCAGGGATACAGAAGGGCATCAGGAAACCAAGTGTCACCAGGGCTCTCCTGCCTTCTCCGTTCATCCCTCTCCATGCAGACTGCTTCTTCCATACGCGGGAGACACGGCTGCTAATACGTCCTCTGGTTGGCCTGAGTCCAGACCCAACATGGCCCCAGCGCCCTGCAGCTCTCCCACGAGATTTGAACCCTGGGGGACCTCCTGTCTACTCCTCTGTCCCTCTGTCTCTCTTTCTCCTCATTTACCTTTTCTCTACCCTAGGGAATCTCATCCTCAAATATCTCAGGGGTGGTTATTTTCTTTCATTCACCACGTTTATGACCTCCTTGAATTGGTTTTCTCTTTTCTGGATTCTCCAGGTTGGCGTGTATCCACTGGAGAAAAACTGCAGCAATATGTCATGAAACTGAAAGTCTGTGTTATCAAAACTCGTGAGTCTTTCCTTAGCTTGGCAACCAAGTACTTCTCACTTGGCTCTCTTTCATGCCACCGAAGCATCTGATTGAAAGGCCTTGCATTCATCATAAGCTGTGTGAGACACAACTCTACTCCCCCAGCAGAGAGTAGGGAACCATATAAAACTGACTGAACCTAAGAATGACTGTATTGACTGAAAAGATGGATTTGTTCATGGGGGAATAAGAACTAGAATACACACCACTTGAAATCTGCTGGGCACCTAGATCTTTATAAGACTTAGCCTTTTCTGCATAAACTTTTGAGTATTCCACAATTAAGGACTGTACCTGAACTCTACACACATTCATGAAGAATGGATCATGGCATCCTATCCTGACATTTTGGTAAGAGAATCTCAACTTTAATATTAGGTGGTATTACAGAAAAAGCAAGGTTATAAATATTTCAAAAATCGGAGGGGAAAATGACAATATAGTTTAATGAAATTAAAACAAAAATGAGATATGGAATGTGATATTCATATCAGTTACTGAATACAGGAGCTGGAGGCTATCTAAATACAACTACTTTTCAAAAATTGCTTCAGCTGTGACCTATCCAACAGTTCAGCCAGTTGAAAGTACTTGCAACCCCTTGGATTCAAATAATTATTGAAAAAAGGGTAAACTGTTTAGGAAGCTGACCTGAAGGGATTTCGAATAGGAGAAGCTTATAGTATAATTTGGGATGAGCTGGAATTTAATTTTTGATGTTAATCTCTTTGTGGGAAAAAAAAAAAAAAGGAAACCCTAGAGTGTGGCTCAGTGGTAGAGCATTCGCCTAGCATGTGCACGGCCCGGTTTGATCCTCAGCACCATGTACAAATAAACGCATTGTGTACAACTAAAGCAAATAAATAAATAAATATTAAAAAAAATGTTTAAAAAAAAATAATAGGAGCCGGGCGCGGTGGCGCACGCCTGTAATCCCAGCACTTTGGGAGGCTGAGGCAGGAGGATCGCGAGTTCAAAGCCAGCCTCAGCAATGGCGAGGCACTTAGCAACTCAGTGAGACCCTGTCTCTAATAAAATAAAAAAAAAAAAAAAAAAAAAAAAAAGGCTGGGGATGTGGCCCAGTGGTCAAGTGCCCCTGAGTTCAATCCCTGGTACCACACACACAAAAAATAATAATAATAATAGGAAACGAACATGCATTATTTCCAAGGCCTCTCTGAATGACCTCCTCACCCTTGGCCTCCACCAGCTGTTTTACGGGCACCTGAATCCTTTGGCTACAACTCTCCGCGCCCCCCCCCCCACAGGAACAGAGAGGCCCAGGTGGAGAAGGCAGCAGCCACCCACGGGCACCCCATGTGACCAGGGCTTCTTCACGCCCAGTCCCATCCCCGCCCTTGTGGTGACACCTGGATCCTTCCAGTAAATTTCTTGTTTCTGCTTAAGCTTTGCGAACACCCCATGCTGCTGAGGCTGTGGTGAGATTCGTTCACACACAGTTGGTGGCATTATAAATTATTGCAAGCTTCTGGGAAACATTTGGCAGTGTGTATTAAGAATATGAAAACGTTCACTCTCCACTCAGTTGGGCCACGTGGAGGAGGGTGAGGAATCATCAGAGTCATCGCTCAAGGGCTCATCTCAGTGTGATTTATGACACTGAAAAAAGTCAGAGAAAAGCTAAATGTTCCAATTTGGTGACTAGCTAACGACATCAGGGTGTGTCTGTATTTTGTAACATTGTGAAAATACTAAAGTGTTTTAGCAAATATTTCATGGGTTAGGAAACTACCATGTTATCATGTTAAGCAAAAGCAAAAGAAATCTGTATACAAAATTCTGTATACATTATGACTCCAGTGTCATAATTTATGTATGTACATGTGTATGGATACAAAAAAAGTAGAAGGAAGTAGATGAAAACATTAAAACGATCATTTTTGAGTTGGGAAACTAAAGATGACTTTTTAAATGCTTTTCTATATCTTCTAGATTTCCCATAATGATCATGTATGTAATTAGAAAAATCCCACCTAAAATTTATGAATAAAATAATGTATTATTTTGTGTGTGTGTGTGTGTGTGGTGCTGGGGATTGAATCCAGGGCCTTGTGCATGCAAGGCAGGTACTTTACCAATTGAGCTACATCCCCATCCCAAAATAATGTATTATTTAAATGTTACAAGGAATAAGAATTATTTTTGCTATTGTATGGAAAATTAAATTTCAAAACAATGTGTTTATTCCACATTGTTCAGTAGAGGAAAAGCTTTCTTTGTCTTTTCAATGGTGGGATACCAAAATCAATACCTGGCAGAATCAAGCTACCAGTTGAGTCAAACTTTAAATGAAAATACAATCATTCTGATCCACAGTTACTCTATTTTAAAAATAAATAAGAATCTCTTTTAAATAACAAACACTAGAAACATTACAATAAAATTATTTTATTTCAAGGTAAATATAACTTTTCCAGATTTTAATCAAATAACAGCAGTTTAGAGGTATACATATATATGTGGAATATATACTTTTTAAAAAACAGTAAGGCATACTTTATGACATATAATCTTTGAACCATAAACTATATACATTTCTCAGGTACGAAATAGAACTAACAGGACTCGGAAGACAGAGCTACAGGGATAGGGATAACAGCTTTACAAGTAGTTTTAACTTTGACGCATGACTTAAGTGACAACCTTGTACATCTAAGCCATCTTGCTGGCACGGTTTTGGCAGTGTGGATCTCTAATAAGACACTGAGTGAATTTCACGAAAGGTTCTGAAACTCGATGACTACTGCTTAGCTAATCCTTGTACAAAAATGTGTAGTAGCAGGAAGGGTGGCCACTGTTGCTAATGGCTAAACAGGCACCAAAGCGTCACTGCCCTGTGGAAACTGGGCAGAGCAACCTTGAACTCCCATCTCCTGTTGCTCTTTTGAAGGTTTAACACATTCTAAGTACCCTTGTGTGGAAATTAAAAAAAAAAAAAAAAAAAATGACAGAACAAGAGGAGACAGGAGATTGCATTTCTGCCTGTAAAATCTTCCTAAAATTAACACATTCATCCAGTTGGTGATGTCGTTCTTGGAGCCGCTGTCATCTGTTTAATGCAAAGCGTGGGAAAGCGGGGCTTTGTTTCATTTTGTGGCGAAGGGAGAGAGAAGCTTTTGTTCAGAGCTTTGGAAAAGTAGCATCAGTGCACTGAACCAGCTATCTGCCTGCATTCTGAAAATAGCTCATTCGGTAGCGCCGTGCCCTAGAGGAATGTTTCCCTGGCTCTTCCTTTCACAAGGTTGCTGCACAGACGCGTCACTCCACCTCAAAACGCGGCACTGGCTTCTTGGCTGAGGAGTTTAAATTATCGGAGTGGCGGTAGGAGAGCGTGCTCATTTTGGTCGATAGACTTGAGTGGGACTTGGGCTTTGGGGGAATGTATTTCAGAAGCTGGAGGAAATATTTTTTAAATTTTTTCCCCAGAAAGCCATAGAAAAGAGGATTGAGGCAATTATTAAAGTAAGCGATGCAAATGGTGATGGGCATGGCCGTGTCCACGATATCTGAGATCCTACAGTTGTGGATGACACCCAGCTGAATCAACACATCCAGGAAGGTGAATATTTGGTGGGGAACCCAGGAGAAGAAAAAGAACAGCACGATCGCCATGATTATCTTAAAGATGTCGTCGTTCCTCGGCTTGTTCTTCTGGATGGCGTAAGCCTTCTTGAGGGCCTTCCAAATAAGAGTATAACTCGTCAGAATGATCAGAAAAGGAAAGATGAAACCCAAGATGTTCTTGGTCAGGCCCATCCCGATGGGGACGATGGAGTTGTTGGTGTTGTAATGGAAAGCACACACCGTGATGTTGGTGTTCTCGATGAAAAAGACGTTCCGGTGGATGACGGAGGGCAAACTGGCCAAGCCGGCCAGGAACCATATGATGATGCAGGTGACTCTGGCCACAAGCATCGTGCGACGGAGGCGAGATTTCATGGGGTGGACGATGGCCAGGTAGCGGTCGATGCTGAGACACGTGAGCAGAAACACACTGGCATAGAGGTTGAAACTGACGCTGGCCGAAGCGATCTTACACAGGTAATTGCCAAAGGGCCAGCGGTATTCCATAGCAGTGTAGACGGCCCACAGGGGCAATGTCAGCAGAAAGCACAGGTCAGCCAAGGCCAAATTCAAAAGGAAAACGCTGGCCACCGTCTTCATTTTCATGTAAAAGTAGATGACGATCACCACCAAGCTGTTTCCAAATATCCCCACCACGAAGATGATGCTGTAGAGTGTAGGAATCATGATAAATATGTAATTGTGCCTGCCAGCTTTGGGGCAGTCATCTTGGATTCTTTTAATACCATCATCCGTGGAAGAGTTGAGGATCATTTTGATTTCCTGGGTTGAAACAGGGTCAGATGCTCTATCAAATGCTCCTGGAGAAAACAGAAATAAAAATGGAAAACATTTTAATTTCTCCTTGTCAGCAGTTTTATTTTTCAATCATAAATGCAGTAACTCATCCTGAGTCTCATAATATATGTTAAATCACATTTTCCTGAAGAAAGAACTGTGAACTGATAAAGTCTAGGATTGCCTCTTTAACTGTAGAACATTCTGCTTTTGCAGGAATTCATAAGCATCCTCCAGAGACATGGAAGTGGAGTCCAATGTGAATAAAACTGCCTAAGAATTTTGCTTTTATATTTTTCCTACAAGTAAGTCCTCGCTTCCAAGTGAACTAAAAACAATCCAAGTCTTAGAAAACACTACTGAATTAATCTAGTTATTGAGAACAACTTGAAAGTTTCTCCAGAAGTAAGCAAGTCTAATTAACTTATCTTTAACCCCAGAAGTGTAGCACAGCTGTATCATATTTTTCAAACCATGTATTTCATTTCACAATCTTTACTTAGGTATAAAAATTATCAGAATTTTCCTTAAGTGGTCAGAATAGCTGCTTTTAAGTTACTGAGAAGTTGGTTATTGTGAGAATAGATTGAAGAGGGGTAAGAGGGAGGGCTCAGCTCTTGGGGAAGAACATTCTTTTCGTGGTTTTAAAGGCGGCTACTGGCTATAACTACTTATTCTATAATTTCCAACTTAGGTCTTCCAGAAGATCCTGGATCCTCCCACATGCACCCTGGCTAGCTGTGTCTGGAGCTGGAGATGGCTGCAGTTCTGTAGGATCTTAGGAAGAGTCAGATTCTCGGGAGGAGCACCCTGCTCCACGTGAGACCCCCAGAAAGTCCTGCAAAAGAGGCTGAAGGTGTTGTGACCTCACAGGGTGTGGTACAGGTGTGCTCTGAGGGGAAGGTCCGCACTGGGCACAGGGAGGGACAGCCAGGCAGGCTGTGGTGCTGGCACACAGATCTTATGGCTAAACCTGGAGCAGATCCCTAGAGGCCCGTGGCTGTGCATTGCCCATAGCAACGTGCCCTGGGGAAGAAGAACAAGACCAAGACACTCGTGGCCTGCCTAGCATGGCTGTGCCTGGCCTCTGGGAAAGCTGGACACACATTCTTAGGGGAGTGTTCATCCTTACAAAGGAATAAGCCAAAGGCTAAGACCCAGTTGCTGGCTAGTAAGAAATAATGCATGATTTGAAACCTGAGAAGTATTAGTATCTGGAACACTAACAGACACCCCTTTTTATTTTGTAATACGATACCTTAAAAAATCATTTTGACTCCTGCCTTTCTTCAAAGTCTACAAAGAAAATGTTCAAGTTCCATGAAAACGAAACAAAACAACAAAAGAGATAATGCATAGGAAGAAGGGTTCCCACGTCGTCTTTTGCCTTCCCTGAGTAGGTCAAGTTCTCTCCAAGTATTTGGTTTTATGCCCTCAACATCTTTCCCTTTGCACTTGACTTTGTATAACCTAAAGCTTTCTTTCTTTCTTTTTTTTTTTTTTCTCCTTTCACCCATTAGCAGCCACAAACAAGCACTCTCTACCCCTCATCACGTCCTCTATGCAGCCTTCCCAACTTTTCTGAGTTTCTATGGGACTTTGGATACAGGTTTGGACACTTCAGTCATCCTGACACCTCTGTCTTCCCACTGGTCGGTCAGCTGTTGGGAGAGGGGCCTGCTTGAATCATCTGGTCTGCTACTGCAGGTTCTGGACCATTCTAGGCGTAGATGATAAAGGAGTCATGGCAAACAAAAACAAACCAGCAGAAAGCCTCTGGCACCACGTTGAGGAAACGGAAGACACAAAGAAGGAATGATCTCACAGAAGCCAGGTCCAGGTTTTTAGGAGGTATGACTAGTTAGTCCTTCCTCACTTGCTTCGTTTCCATTCATTTTAATATAGTTACTGAACTTATGCCCATTTAGAAGGATAATTTCCTTGGATGATTATTCTTTATTAAGAGTTAATTACTTCACCAAAGGCTTATGGGCTAGTCGTCACTTAGGCCTCAATATGGACTTAATTATTTGCTTTTCTCTTAACATCTAGTTGTGACCAGCTGGGTTTTGCCTAGGGAGTAGGGATTAGAAATGTTAGTTAAAGAATGTCCAGGGTTGAAAAGGGCCTGGCAGAACTGGGAATATGGTCAGAGGTAAATATTTGGCTCAGCTTGGACTTAGAGGCACACACACACACACACACACACACACACACACACACATGCAAAGAATACACAGGATGCATTGTGTGAGAATCTACTGGGTACCTGAGCTGCTAGAGCAAGGAGGACAGTCTCCCCTCTGTTTCCTCTCTTGACCCTACTTTGAGGGCCCCCACCAATCAGATTGTGTCCATTAATCCTATGTTTGGAGCACATAACATTTCATTGACTAGTCTGAAACGTATAATGGAATAGAAGGGGATCAAGTTTGCATTTGAGAACCAATTTAAAAGCAGAGTTTTTGGATTCCAGATTCTTCCCTAGCTGGGGTGAGCCTCTTCCACAGTCCCTGGTAATTCACACTCACCACTACGCCCCATGTTCAAGGCTGCTCTGAAACTTCAGTGACATATTTATTATTGTAATGAGCATATCACTTGAGGTACTCTGCCCATAGAACGGAATATACTAATTAGAAGAACATTTTACATAATAATTTGTAGAATAACCGAGATTCCCTACTTAATAAGGAAACACATTTGCTCATATTTGAGAGTGCAGGAAAGGGAGAGAGGACTTTTAGGGGTTGCAACCAAAGCAAAAACAAGAAACCAAAAATGTAATTAGTGCATTCAGCAGGCATTTGCCCCTTCATCACACAGTCACTGAACACCTACTATGTGTGGGTGTCCAAGATGCAAAATGAATCAAGTCACAGCCCTGCTCTTCCTGGGCAGTGTGCAAATCAAGTCTGGCTGGGGGACAGAAGCCTTGAGGAGTGTCTCTGACACTTCCTCTCTCCAGTGTGTTGAATGCTACACCGTACCTGAGGCATGTGGGGTGCTCTGACCAGCTTGGTGGGGAGGGGAGAGGAATTGAGGGAGAGCACCTGACTAGGAGGGTATATGGAGAGTTGAGGTGAGGACCTAAAGGCAACCAGCCGTCCAGATGGAGTAAAGATTGCAGTGTCACCTAGGGAAACCGTTTTTGAAAGGTACAAATCTCACATCACCCTCCTGGAACTGTTGGGTCTGAGCATGCACTGGGCCTTTCTGGATGGGAAGGGGACACGGGCCAGTCTGCAGTGTGCTCTGCTGCCACTGATGAGCTTCCGCAGAGGAGCACGGTCCTCAGGAAAGAGGGAACAGTGGAACTCCTGAGGTTGGTAGCTATCTGAGATTGGGGACAGTGAGTGGGAAGGCATGGGCTCAGTCCCACTAGAAGCTGAAAGGATGCTGTTTTGGTGAGAGGCTGCAAGAGGGGTGATGTGGTCTGTTAGGACACTGCATTATTGAGTCCCAGAAAACGGAGACACCTGCTTCTCTTCCTAATAGGGCTGTGAGCAGGCAGAACACTGATGAAAACACAGGAGTCAGTGGCACCAAGTTACAGTTAGATAGGAGGAAGCAGTTCTGGGGTGCCGCTGTACAGCGGGGTGACTAGATAATGATCACGTACATCTCAGAAAGCTAAAAGGATTCTGAATGTTTTTGTCAGGAAGAAAATAAGAAATATTTGGGGAGATGGATATGTTTAATGATCCCAGCATTACACAATAGAAACATATATTGAAACATCACATGGTACCCCATTAATGTGTACAATGTTAATGTATCAGTTAAAAACTAAGCCTAGCCATAATTTAAACATTCACAAAGGAGCGACCTCTTCCTGTTTGTCCTATTCCAGGTCTTGCCATAGCTTTTATCCAGGCTCCGTGGGTGTTCGTGAATTCCATAGCAATCTTTTCCCCTTAGGGGAAAGAATATGTCTTTGGAGTGAAGAGATCCTAATTGAATCATCCTGGGCCATTTACAAATGGGTGTAGCTCTGGGCAAGTCACTCCAGTTCTCTGTGAGCCTCAGTTTCCTCATCCATCAAGTCAGAATGGTGATTCTTGTTGCCTATGATTGCCGTGGGAATTAAATGAGATAATGTGAAAGTATTGGGAATAGGTCTCAAATAGTGTGTAATAAATGTTTTATTTGGCTCTTTACTCTTATTTTCCAATGCAAGGCAAGCAATGACTCAGTTTAGCCAATGGTAAAGAAAGCATGGGAGAGTCAAAAAGTTTATCGCTGGCAAGTTCCTTATGGTACCAATAAAAGGCTAAAAGTTACAGGCTGTTGTTCTGTTGAAGGATGGGTAAAAATAATCTTAAGCAGCTGAGCAAATTTTCCATGAGTCAGGTGGGAACCTTCAGCCTGTGGCAAACACAGAGGCTCCTTCACAGGGGCCAAACCACAGCCACGCACTGGTTGCTTTTGGAGGAGTTGCTTTATATTCCTTGACAGTTTCCTGGGTTCTCAAACACAGGCTTAAGAAAGAAGATTTTCTGTCTGTCTTTCTTCTTAATTCTAACACTATTTCCCCGAGACTTTTGATTAGAATATTAATCCCTTCTTGTGCTTTTAGGCAAGCCAAAGCCAATCTAATTGAATTGTTCATTATAAGCTTCTTTTCTAATGAGTTTGCAATCTAAAGGAAAAAAAAAAAAAAAACCTCCATGGGTTCTTATGATAATAAAGAGAGAATGGAAAGACCAACTAATTATATTTTCGCATCATCGTCTATCAAAGTCTCTCTCTCCCAAATATCAAAAAGAGCAGGCCAGCGTTCGTAAGTCTCTGACTTGTAGGGTTGGACAGCTCAATAAACCATCCTGTTCAAAAACCATTCTCTTTATTGCATTTATTCTATAATTCAGATTTTAGAAACCACCTGTTTCTCTTCCTGTGTTCCACCCCCAACCCCCAGTAATGCTGTTAGTAAGCCATCCACTTGCAAATTCATCGACTCTGAAATCTGTAAAGTTTCTACTTGTTTCTTCTAGAAATCTATTTGTCCTTATTTCTTAACATTCTGTGTTTTATGGGCTCTATAGTTTCCTTCATCTCCTCAGATATTTTGAATCTCTGTTTGCTAAGAGCCCCTACCAAATTGCTCCATTACTTGTAGCTCCTTAGATATAAATTTTATTTGTCACATCCGTGGATATTCACTTTCTTGGAATTTGCCTTCCTTTAGGCTTTGTAATCTTGGATTATGAGTTCATCTTGAGAGCCTGTGAAATTTCTGCTTGGGCTCACAGGGTATGGAAGTCAGGGACCCTAGACTCACATACTGAAAGTGGGCTTTTGGAAAAAATCATTAGAACTTAATCTAGCTTTGTACGCTGTACTAGTCCTTCTCTGGTCCTTGTGGTCTTAACTCATACAGCGCTGTGATCCAATATTTTGTGTTTGGAACAGGAAAAGCATTCCCATACCTGTCAAGTCCATCACCTTCACCTGGACTGAAGTTACCCTAATATTCTTTGTACCTAACACTTTCGTTACTCGAACCCTATAAGCTATTGCTTACAAAGCTTATTATTTTTTTTAAATTTGTTTTAATTAGTTATACATGATAGTAGAATGCATTTATGCACTGTGATATATCATACATAGATGGGATATAATTTCTCATTTTTCTAAGCGTACAGGTTGCAGAATCATATTGGTCATGTAGTCACATACATACAGTAATAATGTCTGTTTCATTCCACTATCTTTCCCATCCCCACATCCCCTCCCTCTCCTCCCTTCACTTCCCTCTACCTAATCTAAGGTAATACTATTTTTCCCTAGTGCTCCCCACCTTATTGTGATTTAGCATTCACACATTAGAGAAAACATTCGGCCTTTGGTTTTGTGGGATTGGCTTATTTCACTTAGCATGATATTCTCCAACTCCAACCATTTACTGGCAAATGCCATAATTTCACCCTTCTTTAAACCTGAGTAATATTCCATTGAATATATATACCACATTTTCTTTATCCATTCATCTATTGAGGGACACCTAGGTTGGCTCCATAGTCTAGCTTACTAGTTTTGAGGAGGCATTCAAGCCTGCCCAGGCTGCAGTTTTCTCAATGTTGGTAATGCTGGAGAGAGGAGCATGGCAGAGAAGCTGGCACCAGGGGCCCAGTGTCTAGAACTGATTCCATGTCAGATGCACAGGAGAAGGCCACCTTGTTTTGGTAACAGGGATTGAACTCAGTGGCACTTGACCACTGAGCCACATCCCCAGCCCTATTTTATATTTTATTTAGAGACAGGGTCTTAGCATGTAGCTGTTGCTGAGGCTGGCTTTGAATTTGTGATCCTCCTGCCTCAGCCTCCCAAGCTGCTGGGATTACAGGCGCGAGCTCCTGCACGGGGCTGAATGCCACATTCTTGCCTGGCAATATCAGTCCAACCTCTCTCACTAAATGCTTTCCCTGTGGATCACTTTCTTTACCTTTGTAATTCCTGAGTGATTATTTTCCTCTATACACATTTTATTAAAATTATTATTATTATTATTATTTTTAATAGCCAATGAAGCCTTTATTCTGTCCAGGGCCACCAACTATGTCCAGCACAAAGCAGGATAGTAGAAAATGGGGTTATTAAAATTATTAATAGCATGCTAATTAAGAATTTAAGATCCAATCTCCTCAAACTTCATGAATGGCTCTGTGGTATGTCTAAGTGGTAAATAGTGGGTCCTGGCCCTCGTCCACTTCCATCAGCCACTGTGGTCTGACCTCACAGAAAATGCCAACAGGGCCCCCAGCTTTCTGCATTTGGCATGAAAAAATATAAGCCACTGTGGTGATGGTGGTTAAATCTTCCATCATTCCCAATCAGCCCTGCTGAAAGTAACCCATAAACCCAAAGATCCCAGCTTTACCAAGAAAAATCTAGAAGTTCCTTTCAAGTTATAATAAGAATTTCCATGAAAGCAATATGTTAATCCACACTTTAGCTTCTTGGGACTTAATCAAGACAGGTATCTAATAATGGAACACATATTATAATAAAACTTCCCTCTAGAAATCCCAACCGATCACACATTACAGTTCAAGCAAGTCAGTCACAATGGATGTCCTAAGTCCCCTTTCTCTCTCCCACTATTCTAAACTCCTGACTGCTTCTGTTGTTGTTATTTTATCTCCTAAAGAAAAGAGAAACAAGTAGGGATAAAAGATATGTGATAAAGTCTAATTCATGTGCTTTAAAAATCCTCCTCTGATGTGCTGGTGTTAGTGGGAAATCATCTTCTTATGTTGAATAGGAAGGGTCATGGAAGGCTGTCTAGGGAGGCTGGAGAGAGGAGGGCTCCAGAGACCGACCAGGAGAAAAGGAATAAGAGAACTACCTTGGAAGGAGGCGTGGACATAAATGAACCCTTGTGTTCTTACACTCCCAAATTCTCCAAACTTAGGGCTCAGGGAATAGCCCCACGTGGGCTATCACCGCATGTCAGCTGATCAGCCTCTTGGCTGTCCAGGGAGGAGACATCATCTTAAGAAATGTGGCTCTTGGAGACTCTCACAGCCTTCCTGTCTCCAGCTGTGTAGGATTCCGGTCAGTGGGACAGCTGCTTTCTCCAATTTGTGAACAAAGCCCCAGCGTTCTTACCTGGAACCACTCCACTTTTACTTCTTGGAAACTTTAGTTCAGCAAAAGAAACTGTTTCATTTCTGATTCCACTTTAAGGGGCATAAGGAAAGGGATTGGGGTGGGGGAAAGGAAGTACTAATTTGCATGCCTAAGAAACTATGATAACATTCTAGAATTTATATGTATTATGAGGTTGATGCGAGAGCTTATTGCCTGCATGGCAATTCATTTCAGATTCAAGTTTTTAACATACAAACCACATCACTTAAATTTTAAATGAGGCTTGCGAGTATCCAATATACTGTGCATGTTTCTCCAAATCGCTGAACGTTCTGATTGCAGTAGGACTATTTGAACAACAGCCTGTGAGACAGCCCTGGACCATGTGGGAAGGAGCCTGTGATTCTCATTTTGGCTTCCTCTCTCTGTAGCTGGGTGACTGCGAGCCAGTCACTTGGCTTCCCCAGACTTCTGTATTTTCCAGGGAGTTGGTTACACATACACACACACACACACACACACACACACACACATCCCAAAGCCCTACAACTTCAAGATCTTTCTTCTGGGTAGGTGTGCCTCTTTCGAAGGCAAGGACAACTTGACAAGCGGAAGTGACCTATGATATATCATTAAGTCAGTTATGCATCTATATTTATCTGTATAGATAGTTTTAGTCCCACACTTAATTGGAGTCTGTTCTGAACACCAGAACTCTTTATATTAAAAACAACAAAATGAAAAGAATTTTGCCTTTTGCTCAAGATGAATAAAGAAACTCCCGTAAGATTATTATAGTCATAGGTCTTTTTCTGTCTTTCTTTCTGAAAGTTAACTAGCACACAAAGACACGTTTCCCATGTAACCTGGCTGTGGCCCCGGGAGAATGAAGTCAAGGTCATGGGTCTGGGTGCTACCTGGACTAGCTTGCTCCATTCCATTTGTGGCTGAAGGCTGAGACTCTCAGGCATCTCCGCTTCACTCACTGTCACTACAAGGTGAAAGGGTTCAGACAGATCGGTTCACGGTTGGAAAACAAAATTAAAATTATGCCCTGAAGTTAGGGAGTCAGGATGACACCATCCTCTGAAAAGCAATATTGTTAAAACAACGCATACAAAAAGAACCTCGCCTCAGGTTCTTGGTGACAAAACACAATGTTGAAGTTTAGCAATTAGTTAATGTGGTTCGGTTGCCCAGGTGAAAACACAGTGACAAGGACATTATTAGAAAAGGAACACAACAATGTATCACATAGTAGTTGGAATATGACAAAGTGACTTCTCTCCTCTTGGGGAAAAAAAAAATGCTGAAGGCGATGCTTATTTGATCTTGTCATAGCTATATTTTTTCAAACTGCAGTCTTGTGTGCGTTATTCTTTATTTGTTGCCTTTCTAACCTTAAAATGCTGTAAAATCAGGGGATGGCAAAACCATCTGGCAGAGACACAGGACTGGACTCCTGGCACAGAGGCTGCCCTGTCACTCACCAGCCACACAATCTTACACTGCAAACTTGATCTCTTACCTTGGTATTCCTTAAATATTGCAAAATATTTTGCAATGGGAATATCAACACCTGTTCTCAACTCTACTTTACAGGTCGATAGAGGTAAAAAATGAAGTCTTTGGAAGACATAAAAGCATTTAGAAAATACCTTTTTATAACACGAGGGTAAGTGAAATAAATTTAGTGAAAAAGCTCAGATCTTCAGAAGATGAATAGAATTTTTAATTCAGAAATTCAGCAGAAGTAGTTACCATTATTATCACCCAAGCCTTGACTTCAACCATTGTAAGAAGTCACTTGTTTAACGCTGATGGAAAGGCACAAGGCTTCTACATTTAATACTTGTGACTGCGAGTGTTTGGCTACAGATTGAGGCCTTCGGGCCAAATCTGACCAACAGGAATATTTTCTTTGGGCCCCAAAGTGTTTAGAGCTTTTGGCATTTGAGTCCTCTGTGGTTCACTAATCCTTATTATGCTCTATTTTCTGATTCTTTAGGTCAGTGTAGTCCAAAAGAGATACACGTCATTAATTTTTTCTAGAAGCCACATTAGAAAAGTAAACAAAACAGGTGAAATTAAGTTTGATAATATATTTGGTTTAACCCACTATATCCAAACTATTATTTCAACATGTAATCGATGTGAAAAATATTAAGATATTTTATTTTTTTGTGCCATTTCTTCAAACTCCAGAGTATATGTCATGCTCTCAGCACCTCCCGGTGGAGAGGGCCGCATCTCACGTGCTCCTTCTGCTGCGTGCTGTGGGTGCCCTCCCTGTCCCTCTGGCAAGGGGCCCCAGTGCTGGTCCCTGAAGAGCAGCAGCAGCATCACTCAGGAATTTGTTAGAAATGCAAATCTTGGGCTCCACCTCAGGCCTACTGAACCAGGAAGTCTTGTTTACTGAGCCCTCCAGGAGACCAGGTACAAGCTAATATTGGATCTGTGGGCATCTGACTCTGCAACTGTGGCTTCAATGGGGATAATCGTGATTAACAGGCAATATCAAATCCAGTGAACGACCCAAGTGCCCTCAGCTAAAATGTGTTCAGTGGATCTTTGTGAAGCTTCAGTGACCAAGTAAAAGAGACTCTTTAAGCATGGTTTAAGAATTATGCATTTAGCTGGGTGTGGGTGGCACACGCCTGTACCCTCTGTGGCTTGGGAGGCTGAGGCAGGAGGATCGCAAGTTCAAAGCCAGACTCAGCAACTTAGTGAGGCCCTGTCCCTAAACCAAATATTAAAAAGGGCTGGGCATGTGGCTCGGTGGTAAAGCACCCCTGGATGGTTCATGCCCCGGTATCCTCCACCCCCACACAAAAAATTACTCATTAAATTCTGTGTTTCCTTTACATATTCAGGACTGGCTTAGGGTGTGCCCAGCATGACACTGTCTAGTCAAGTGCTCCTTGCACTGTGGGTGGCCGGAGCCCCACCTGCATATCATCATTAGGACTAAGATCTACCTGGGGAGGGACAACCTGACTCAGGTGAGTGGCAGAAAAGAGCAAAAGATCTGAATCCAGTATGTGCTTTACTTCAGAGGTGCTGCAGAGTCTGGCTTTTCACATAACCTGTGTCTCCCTTTATCTATTTAGAAAATGATATACTGGTATTTGTGATGGATGACGACGGATCAGTAGTATCTGTCCAGTCTGCCTCACAGTACTGTGGAGAAGATCAAATGAGATCATGCAGGTGGAGAGTCTAAGAGGTGCTAGAGGGTTAGGACTTTTGTTGGTGTTAAATTCACACTATGGTGTATATGGCTCGTATTTATTGCAAGCAAATGTGGAAAAGAGAGATTGGGAAATTGCACGCGGGGCTAGAAGTAAAAGAAGCTAAGGTACAAGAAGCAAGGGATGGACTTGGGGGAGGGGCGCTGAGGGACACTGCTAAGAATCTGCTTGGACTGGACAGTTTTGCCAGCTTTGAAAAGTCCTCTTTGAATTCTATATCATTTTAATACATAAATTACAATGTTTCTATACTACTGATTGTCATAAAAAATCTAGAATGTTCTATCTTCTGTTATTTACTACTCCACCCCTTCTCTCTGTTGGGCTCCTTGCGCTTTCTAACTAAACAGCCTGTGGTAAGAGGCACGGATACCGGGGGCCAATAAAAGGTAAACAACACTTTGCCAACTGAAAAATAAGAGATGCCGGTGACTTCTGCTTCCTGTCAGTAGCAATCAGTGAGTCACCAGATGTCACACATCAGATTCGAAATCAAGATCTAGTCCCAGTATCTGTGTGCAGTCTGAGTAGGAGTCGAAAAGGAACTCTCCCCAAGAGAGCAGCAGAAGACAATGTGCCATTTTTGCTTTCTGATAGTTTGTCCCTCTCTAAACATAAACTAAAATGCATCCCTTGGTTTGCAAAGTGAAAAAAAAAAAAAAAAAGAAGAAGCATTTCTTCTTAGGGCTGCCGGGAGAGCCGCGTGTTATCCGGAAGCATTAACTGCATAAGGCCAGGGAGGAGACTTTAAAATGTTCTGTGCCACACCAAGACCACCAGCCCCTCTGGTTTCTAACTCTGCAAGTTCATCTTTTCTCACCTTCACGTTCTGCCGGCCATCTCTCCTTTTATTACCAGCAACAAAACTGTTCAAGTCAGCAACTCTCAGCGTCAACGCCACTCTGCCTCCGCCCTGACGGCCACCTGGGGGTGCTCGCCTTTCCCCACCAGGTATTACAACTCCCCTCTCGTGCCTCCAGCTAGCTGAACCCAACCCTGATGGTTACCAGTCTCCCATCTGAAGGCAACTGGGGTCGGGGAGGGAAGCCCACAGTAGGAAACCAAAGGGCACAATTCCACTCGAGCCAGCAGAAATTTCAGATGATAAGCTGGAAGATGGAAATATCTAACACTCTCTGGTTTTTATAAACAAACATTTTGTTGGCTGAACTTCTCCAGCCTAGTTACTTTGCAATTTCAAAATCCTTACAGTTGCTCAGTTCCAGCTGAGGATCGTGGCTGTTTGAAATCATTTGTTTATTTTATTTTTTGTCTCCCCAATTAATTTTGGTTCTTATCTCCTGTAAGATAGGTGAAGCTTATAAAGCAAATTTAAAGAGTGAAAGTGAATTATCATTCTCAAGCCTCCTTTTAGAGAACTATTTACACAGAACTTCTCTACACATAGAAACCCTCCAAAGCACTTTAAAGTTTATTTCTGGATCATTAGCTACTCATCAGATGCAGGAGCTGCTGCCCTTTGACCTTCGCATAGAGGAAGACGGAGCATCATTGAGATAATTAGTTATATCAATGGGGAAAATATCAATTTAATCCCTTCAGCTGCAAAACTTCAGCACAAAGTGATATACAAAGGTCCAGCTACATTTATTTAATGTACAGCTATTTTATTCTTCTCTATTTTTGCTGGTCTCTGAGTCACAGAATTGACTAACAATAGCTCAAGATATATCATTTATGACTAAGCGAATATTTACTATGTGCCCAATATGGCGTTGCTTCGATCTGTAAAGAGCCCTAGGAGGGAAGACATCACCATTCTTATTTTTTAGCTGAGGAATCAGGCTCAGAGAGCAGGTCCTTACATTTTTGATGTTCTAGGAGGGTATCAAGGCTCTATTATTTTGAATGATTGATAACATTATCTGTCTAGTGTTTCTCCACCTGGGGTGGTTTTGCTCTCCAGGGTAGCTGGCAGTGTCTACACAGGTTCTTCATTTGTGCAGCTGGGGGAGGGGTAGGATGGGGACATCAGCATCTAGTAGGTAGAGATCAGCCTGATGCTGCCCATTTTACCAATCATGACACAGGCCCCCCAGTGAACCATCTAGTCCAAGATGTCAACAGTATTGCTATGGGGAAACCCTCTTCTGGGCCTTACTTTTTCTTTTTTTAAACTTTGATAATTTTTATCTCTTTTATGAAATGTTAACTATATGTTGCATTTTATAGGTGGCTTTTGTTTTTCTGTATTTTATCTTCTCAGGAAAGCTATTGATTTCTCAAAAGTTAAAAACCCTCTCAGGTTACCCCTGAGCAATCTCAGGTGGTGGTGGTGGTGGTGGGTGTTCAGCAGGAGTTCTGAGCCTGGAAACTGACTGAACACCTGCTGTGTGAGGTCATTTTAGAAATTACCCTCTCTAAGCATTTTGCAGGAGTACAGCATTCTGCACAAATACACTACAAGAGGGAATCCAGTGCATTCTTCATAGGAGCTTCAAGAGTTGATGGCTGTTGTCTGGCCCCAGGTCCCCACTGCCGGGAGGAGGCCACCTAGTCGGGAAGTTAAACCCTGCCCTCTGGTGGCACTGAGATCACAGGCACGGCAGGGATGACTGAGGGCCAGAGGGTGTCCATTGCAATATTAGGGTCCGAGCTGGTTCTGCAATATTTGAATATAAATTCAGCTTTGCGTTCACCTAGGCCTTTCTTCCATGAGGAACAGCACCGGAAATATTCCATGTCACCAAAGCTCTCATTAGAATCAAGCCAAGGAGGGAAAGTGAGAGAGAAAGAAAATGAACACCTAGGTACAAAGGAGCCTTTCTGGAGATCGGGCATCTGAAGAGTTTAGTTCATTAGCTTCATTTTTCTGCTGCTTGCCTTCTCTACAAAACTGTTTATCTGCCCCATGAGGGCATAGGCTATTTGTTTTTATAGCAGAGAAGAGCTTTCTAAAAAGCCATATGAAGAGACTTCTACGGCCAAAATTCTCTTGCATTTTCCCTTCAAATTTCTCAGAGACTTGTTCAAGAAGAAAAGCACCACGAAGTTTGAAAGACCAGCTAAATCAGAGGGAATTATACTACTCCCTCTTTCCCATTAAGAAGTCTATTCTCTTGCTATGAAACCCCCACCGAACATCTTATCAGAGAGCGCAGCCTTTTCTGTATACTGCTGCCAAATGGGTAACATTTTAACGGGGCATTTGAAGTCATGATATACAACTCCATGGGAGACAAATAAGGTCACTCACAAGGTCTCTTCGTTGAGAACATCAGAGCTTTCAAAAGATGTACATAGCTTTTCCTGGATAATCAGGGTAAAACAGAAATGAAGAAAAACCCTATAAAGTCCAAAAATAAAGAAACGATCAGATGGAAACACTCAAAATGGGGAGTGAAAAGATATGGTGGATGCTGATGTCGAATCTTAATATGTAAAACCAAAAGCCCAGAGGGAAAAAAGCAATGTAATCTAAGAAGTTGAGAGGGAATCAGCGGACTAAGGGATTAGCAGGGATAAAAACAACGCATGGCCTAGAATTAGGGGTGGGGGTCTTGGGGGCCTTTGCTTTGCCCCTCTAGAAATTGAGACCTCAGGCCAGTCATTAAACCTCCATCGGACTTTGACCTCACAAGTAGGACTGGGACTGTGGATCCTCTACCCTGCCCTGGGAAGAACGTTATAAGAGGAGGTGTTTAAACTAATCTCTTCATAAGACAGCGTATGCTACGCATTCCATATGGAGAGATTAGGTAACAATAAAAACCAGTTTAATAAATGGCTGGAATGGAAAGCTAATTTCCATACTAAGAGCCATATATTTAGCACTTAAAATCTTCAGGGAACACACACTGATGTTAGCAGAGAGTGTGTTGCCGGAAACAAACCAACCATAAACGGAGCAGTTAGAAAGGTCAGGGTCAGGATCCTGGCTCCATCTCTGACTAATCACGCAATTGGCTCATCTCATCCTTTTTTGGTCTCGGTCTTTATTCCATCTAAAATGGAAATAAACTCTATGCTGTTAAGACAAGGTCAAATGAAGCAGGGAAAAATGCTTATGATATATTACATACTCCATAAATATTATCTATTATTACTATCATATATATTATCAATATTACCCCATATACTAAATTGCCCATAAACTTTACCTTGTATGTAAATTTGTTACATTATTACTTATAGACAAGAAATCAATTGGAATTGGCTTAGAAGCCCTTTTGATATGATAAGATGTGGTGATACAACCTGTTAGTAATCCCATAAAGCAACTTAAAGAATCAATTTTCAAGAAATGAAAGAATGAACATTTAAAGTATAGATGATTTTAAGATTATTTTAAGTTACAGCATCAAAAAATATTATACCAAAGAGCTTTGCTTGGTTGGATCATAATTTAACTAATTAAATGATAAAGATTTCCTTAAAAATGTAGGATTAAGAGAAAAACAACTTTCTTTGCCTGCAGCTCCCCTGGTATTCATGCAAGACTCTTTCTTGAGTTATCTGACTTAACATGTGGTAATTGTTGTTTCTTAATATGATTTCATGAGTTCGCTTTCTAATAATTATACAACACTGTAATGTTTCTGGTAATAACATTTTGGGTATTATTTTATTGCTATATAAAATAATGAAAACCATATTAGGCTAAATATTTTTTTTACTCAGAACAGGGCAGGCAGATTTGTACAGTTCATTAGACCTTTGTGAGAACAATGTAACATGCTAATAATTTTGGATAGCTTAATATACAAAGATTCCAATTCAGAGAAAATACGTTCCAAAAATCAGTCAATTCCAATAGCCAATCATCTTAAAGTTATCATCTAAATAAATTATATGATGTCTTTACATTACACCAAAAATGAAAGTGTTGTTTTTACATGAAAAGCCATTTTGCAACTTTGGGATTTTCAATTTAGGTTTGGAGAGTAGTTTTATGTGGATCAGGAAGTCACAGAAGTTTCTGTGATACAAGGAAATTCATGAGTCAAATGTATTGCTCTCCTTCAAAGACATACAAGAATAAATGTGTATGCCCTTTGCCCCTGGAAACACACACAATTCCTAACCTATCATTGGTGTTAGTTACCAGATTATACAAGTGAAGTCTATTTTAATTTATTATGTAGTGGAACTATTATTCTTTAGTCTTCTGTTTCCCTCGAAATAACTTAAGGCTGAGAGCCACAGCATTTTATTGTTGGAATGGCCACCAGAGATTATACGCTCCAGGGTTCACATACTCAAATACTTCAGGGACTGGAAAGAACAGAGATGAATGAAGTGGCATGGTGGTGAAGCGGGGTGGGGGGGTCCCTTTCTTGGAGGAGGTCGAGGAATATATTCCCTAGCTACAGTCAATTGTGATCGTGGTGATGGGGGGGGGGGTGCAGCTGATTTTTAAAGATAAGTTGGAAATTTCAAGTCTTATGTGAAACAGCTCAAAAAAAATCTGAAAAATTTTCAGCTAATGCAAATGAAAACCACAGCACCAGGGAACTGAATTGAACTCTTCTGCAGTTCAGATCTGGTCTTGGTCCTGCCAATTTGCAACTTAGGACCCAAGCCAACCCCCTAATTTTTCAACCGAGGAAACAGACTCCTAGCTCTGCACGATGCTGCAGACCCTGTTCCAATGCGGCTATGTGACACTAAATACTTGCAGTCAGACATCTCCTCTCCCATTTCCACATGACGCAGCAACTGTGGCCCAGGAGTTGGAGGCAGGGGGAGACAACGGCTGCGATGGCAAGAGGAATAGCTCACCTCTGCCCTCACGCAGCCAGGCTGCCCTGTCTGCCCATGCATGGACCAGCCTGGCTCAGAGTCTGAGAAGGACTTCAGGAGGCTGCTTGGACCTCTCTCCACCACAACCCTTTTCATTGCTTTGGCCAGCAACTTATTTTTCCCTTCTTATTTTTCTATATCATAAAGGATGTTATTATGTCTCTTAGAGCCACATTCCATTAACGCGAAGTCTCCACGTGGTTGCGTAGAGCATAGAATCTATGATATCTGGGTGTTCTTGCATATTTAACACTGATTCAACAAATATCGCCCCGTGCTGAAAAGATCGAGTGCTGCTATGTCACAGAGCCACGTTGACTCATAGGAACTGGTTATGTAACTGGTGAGAAGGTGAAATTTTAAACATTTTAAATAAACACCAAAATATTTAGTTTTGAATGTTTCACGACCAAGCAAAGTATTTCTAAAGTGAATCTTGATGCTCCAAGCATGAAATTACCTATGCATTTATGTTAACCAGGTGTGTTATTCAGCTTTTCATTGCTGTGACCAAGATACCTGACCAAGTACAACTTAGGGGAGAAAATCTATTGTGGCTCACAGTTTTAGAGATTTAGTCCCTGGTTGGCTGAGTCCACTGCTCTGGGGCCAAGGTGAGGCTGTGCATTGTGGCGGAAGGGCGTGGCAGAGAAAAAGCTTCTCAGCTCAGGGTAGCCCGGAAGCAGAAAGAGGGAAAGGGGAAGGGAAGGGACCTTAGGGAAAATGAACTTGCCAGGAGATGACCCTAGGAACCCACCTCCTCCAACCACACCCCACCTGCTACCGTTACCACCCAGCACAGTAGTCTTTTCAAATCAGGATGGACTGATTAGCTCACAGATGTCACAACCTAATCATTTCACCTCTGAATATCGCTGCACTAACACAGGAGTTTTATTGGGACGCCTCATATCCAAACCATAATACTAGTCTCTCTTTGTGCTTTTGATAGTAATGTATTATCTAGATTCATTCACTGCTGGCTCAAGAATACCAACCAAAGAAGGTCACAGAGAGAAGACACCTGCTATGGATTAGGCAGACACATTGAGGAGTTATACAAAACTAGTACTGGGTGAATGTGAATATGGAGTGCTTCTGCCTAATAGTGACACTTGACTAGAATACACATTATTTCTTTTCATGGATTGTAAAACTTCCTAAACAACGAAGTTGATTTTTTTCCCTTTGTTAGGAAAAACAAAACAAAACAAACAAACAAACAAACAAAAAACAGTGTAAGTATAATTAGGATATTTCAAATTCCATATAAAGAATATGGTGTTATTTAGTTCATTGCGTGATCGGCTGGAAGAACATAGCTCATGATTTCACTCACAGTGCTTTGGATGATGTGGCGGCGAGCCTCAGAGGTGCTCATGTCCCTGTGAATTACATTTCATGTAGAGAAGACTTTGGATGCTTTTTAAAACTAGGGTTTTCAGTGTGAGACAGAAAACCCAGATGGAAAGTAGTGGCCTGATGATATGAACTTTCTTCTAACTGATTCAGATGGCACCATATTGAGGGCTGTGGGTGCCTCTTTCCTGGGGAGTCCCCTCTGGGGTGAGGAGCATCGTCTGTGGAAGGTGGTGGAAAAGCTCCTTGAGCCAGAGATAGGCCAGGAGGGTCACACCGAGAAGGAAATATGGCCCTCCACAGGGACTACACCCCTGACAGAAAGGAAACTTTGACCTGAGAGTTTTGGTATTAAGCAATATGTATTAGAATGCTGGGGTCAAACTCGGCATCTAGGGAAGAGTATTTTGGGAGCATTAG
Source organism: Tamias sibiricus (assembly GCA_025594165.1). NCBI lineage: Eukaryota > Metazoa > Chordata > Mammalia > Rodentia > Sciuridae > Tamias > Tamias sibiricus. The sequence goes on along the minus strand of CM046668.1, from coordinate 132,995,103 downwards.
AACGAGTTTGATCTTAGCATCTGAAGTCCCATTTGCGTGTTCATTTCAGACACTGTAGTTTTCATCTTTAGAAATTCAATTTCAGTCTTTTTTACATCTTCCATGCGTCTACTTAATATGTTCAAACTTTCATCTAGTTCCTTAAACACATGAAATATAGTTACAATAACCATTTAATGTCCTTGCATGATAATTCTGTTCTATGTGTCATTACTAGGTCTGTTTCTATTGATTATTTTTCTTTTCATGGATTGTAATTTCCTGCTTCTTTGCATGCCTGTAGTTTTATGATGAATGTTCAACACTGCGAATTTTACTTTGTTGGACATTTGATGTTTTACTATAAAAATTCTCCTATAAAAATTCTTCTATAAAATCCTCCTATTTTCTATAAAAATTGTTCTGGGGGAGGTTGAGTTACATGCAGAGTTTGCCTCTTTGGGGTTTTGTTAGGTCAGATCAGAGAAGCATTTAATCTAGGAGTGACTTTTTTTTTTCTATTCCTGAGGCAAACCCTTCTGAATATGTTACCGGATGCCCATGAACTATGAGATTTTCTGCTCCGGCTTGTGTGAACAGAATCTGTTTTCTGGTCTAGTTAATCTCCGGGGGCTCATTCCCTCTAATCCTTTTGGGCAATTTCTCACCCAGGGGACCCTTTACAGATATCCAGGAACTTTTTTAGGGGCACTCTCTCCTTTCTGCTAGTCTACCCTGTGAACTCTAGCCTCCGTGGCCTCTAGTGACTCCCCAAGTTCCTTCTCTTCAAATCAGGAAGCTGTTGGGCTCTACCAGCATCTGTCTGCCCTGTCTGGGAAGTAAACTGGGGTGATCCTAGGGTTTTCCTCCTTAGTTTCCTATCCTTTGGAGATCACTGCCTTTTGTTATCTGCTGTGCACTGTCTTGAAAACCTTTGTTTCATACGTATATCCAGATTTTAGTTGTTTTGGGGGGTGCAGGGAGCTCCCGTTCTTGGTACTCCACTTTGGCTAGAAGCAGGAGTCCTGGAATTTGAGATCTGATGGTATCTGCTATTGGATTTTAGAAGAACTACTAAGCCTCACCCTCACAAGCCCATTTATGAAGAGGGGAACGATTAGTCAATGGAATTCTATATGGGAAAACATGCTAGAATCTATCAGAACCCCCATACACAAGAGTGGGCTTTTAAAAATAGGACTGAGCTTAATGAACTCTTCTCTCCTGGACGGGAATCACCCAAGTCCTTTTCTCTTACCCAAACAGAGATGCTTACCATATTTACTGCCCTCTTGCCAACTGACAACCTTGACCTTGGCCTTTGAATCTGCTGGTAAAGGGCCTCCAGGCCAAAGAGACAACCTGTCTCTGTCCAGAACCCATAGGGCAAAAACCAAGAAATATTTTCAAATATTTTGCCAAAGCTACACCAACACAGCACGGTGGACCCACCAGCAGGGTCTCTGTGATTTTATAGAAATACAAATCCCAGTTTTTCTTATTTACACCTTAATTTAAAATAATCATTTTCTCTGAACCATGAAGTCGAAAGGATGCATAAAACTATTAATGGGGAACATCTTCCCACTATCATAAATCCATGGAACTCACTCAGTTTATAAGCAGTATATTAACATTTGAAAAGAAAATTATTATTATTTTTTTTTTTTTGTTAAAGGAAAGAAATCTTCTTTCTGACATATAAAAATTCCAACTTACTAATGTAGAAGCGTGAGTGAAAAAATAATAAAATCCTATGGCTTTTTTATTGCATGTTTATTTAGGCCAAACCAGTATGAGGCAGCTAGATTAATTACTTTTATACTGTTAAGTACTGTACATAGTTAATTATTTCATCTAAGTCGTGTCTGAGCCAAACCTGTGAATTGCTATTCACGCAGGGCAACCACGATAATTTATGTACTCCCTCCACGCTACAGCCTGTTAATATATTATTTTTTGATTTGGAACTAGATGTTAAAAGTTTGCAAGAGGCTTTTAAAGACTACCCCATGACGTAAGTTCTGAAATTATGGATTTTGAAATTAAGGTTGACAACGTGCTATGAGAGCAAGTTATTTCAACAATGGAATTATAATAGAAATGATCTGAAATATATATTCTCCTATGGTGTATTCTGGTCTATTGACTTTTAAGGTTTCAGCTTATGTTTTTTAAATTCTGCTTGATTTTCTGATGCAGATGTGCTTTGGGCCCTCAGTAATTATTCTTTTTTTTTCCCCCATTTTTTATTCTAATTTGTTATACATGTTTACAGAGTACATTTCATTTCATATTACATATAAAGAGCACAATTTCTAAGTCTAGGACATGTATAAAATCTGATCTCACTTTCCCAACTGGCTAATCAGATTCTTAATTGTGGCTACAAGTGTCCAGAAACCTCAAGCACTTACAGAGATGCTGTAATATAATTAATTAATTAGTTAATTAATGCTGTTCCCAGGGTGGCCCTGCATGACCAGCCTTAGCATCACCTGGGACTTTACTAGCAAAACACTCTCAGGCCCTATGTCGCACCTACTGAATCTGAATCTATGTTTTAATAAGATTCCCCAGGTGATCTGGACGTCCATTAAAATTTGAGAAGCACTGTCTAGAGGTTGACACTTACACTTGTACTTGGATCAAATAGTTTTCCTTTCGGTAGCTACAGAGCCCCCAGCCCACGCCACCAGAGAGTTGCTTCCAGGGGAGAGAACCTGAGCTCAGGACAGGCAAAGTAGGTCTGCTGGAGGTGCTGTTTGGAGGAGGAGCTTGTGGAATAGTGAGGAAAAAAAGGCTCCAAATAAGGCAAAGGGGGGAAAAACGTATGTCACATAACAACGCTATTTGTCAACTCTATTCATATAATTTTTTTTTGATACCAGGGATTGAACTCAGGGGCACTCGACCACTGGGCCACATCCCCAGCCCTTTTTGGTATTTTATTAGAGACAGGGTCTCACGGAGTTGCTAAGTGCCTCGCCATTGCTGAGGCTGGCTTTGAACTCACGATCCCCCTGCCTCAGCCTCCCAAGTGCTGGGATGACAGGCATGGCCACCACGCCTGGCTGTGTTCATATAATTTTTAGAAGAAAAGTGATACAGAGCCAGACTTCTTTGCTAGTTGTTGGGTCAGAGGGTCTTTGGTTATTTTAGAGGAAAGAGCATCTAAAAGGATAGTCACACCTGTCCTTGAAGCACATTTTCTTTACTTTTTCTCTTTGTTTCTAGGAACCATGTTAATTTTTCCACATAAATAATTTTAACTAACAGATGTTCCTCTTACAATGTAGCCACCTTCTACATCATTGCCTTTTCTTTTCTTACAGGGACTTTCAAACTGTTCGACCACTAGAGGTCTGTATTACCTATTTTTAAAAAATTATAACTCACTGGCTAAGACTTTCGCCTCTCAATTTAAATACCTATTTCTATGTTTTTCAGACTTAAAATCTGTTGATAACCTAACACTGGAAGATAAAAATCATGACACTTTAAGAAAGGAAGAAAACATAACAGAGAGCCTTCCATTTGGAAAGGGATCAAGTCTCCCCTGCTATTTCTGGTGGACAGGGGGCTCACCTTCAATCACAGATCAAGGACCAGTTGCAAATCAGGGGAATGCTTATTTTCTGCAAAATGCATATGCCAAATGTCCCTGTAGATATTTAAGATCTATTTTATTTTAAAAATTAAAAAGCATTTATTTTCCTATTGCAACAAAAGAAAAATTAAGTAATCAAATTCTCATTTAGTTCCTTCAAGACACCAACTTGACCAGCTTTATGAGGGTTTTAAATAAAACTTTCTTTTATTCATACTACATTAGTTTAAAAATTAATGTCCTTTCAGGCTTGTTTTATAAGGCTTTGCTACAATTTTGTAAATTGATGTAAGAGCCTGAGTTTTCCTGGTTCAAGTTATTATAGAGGTGTTGCTTGCTGATGCTACCTACTGCAAGTAGGGTCCCCCAAGTTTTCACTGTGCTCCCTGATCATGTGGACATTTCAATAGAGTAGTCCATTGGGGTCTGTTTTCTGCCAGTAGCAACGCAGGGTCTGAACTTTCCAGAAGGTTGAAAAAGAGGTTTCCTATTTATAGGACTATCCTGAACAGAAATGATGATTATTTTTCCTATAGCATATGCAGCAGGCCTCCTAAAGACTCACACACTCATATATTCACATATTTAAACAAAATGGTTGAAAATATCACAGACATAAAAGCTACAATTTACTACACCCAGCACCAGGAGTTTGAATTCTGATGCTAGATTTTCACAGATTCTATTTATGCCTGCTTTTGGGATAAATGGCTACATTTTTTGCCAGGCACAATGCTGAGATTCCCCTCTTTTCCAGGCATTATTGCACAAAGTTCCTCCTGGTTCTCGATACCTCCAGAAGCATACACAGGTCTAGTGTGGCTTCCCTCTCTGTCACTCGATTAAAACCCAACAATTTGCAAGTGTTATTTGGCAGATCAGCCAAGTTCATTTCAAAGGCTAATCGTTAACAGAGGAGAAAATCACCAATCCCAACCCTTTAAGAAAGTGTTTTCTGTGTATTTGCAGGCAAATTGCCTCGTGTTTTAGATAGACCTCAGAGCTACATTCAAGAACGATTTTAGTAATGTCTTGCACTGCTTGTCTGTGTAATCTAGATGATCGGTTCGACAGCAGAAGGAAACTAATTCATAGTGCCATAATTTGTACTACAGACCACATCATTTAAAATAGTTAAGTTTTTCTTCATTTCCTGTTGCATTTCTGCCTACGGCTGGTGGCATATGAATTAGCAATTTTCCGCACTGAAATGTGACAGAAAAATATCTGCTTTCCTCGGTTCTGAAGATCCCTTTCAAAGCTCATGACTCTTCTCCTATTGTTCAAATGATGCTTGCTTATACTCGCACCCAATATCAGTATAAACCTGTAATTAAATTCTAGCACAGTGTTCACTTGTATAAAAAAAAAATGCTGCTATTGTAGCAGTTAAACAACAACAGCAGGATCTCAGGCGTTGATGAACTTGGTGGGTTATTTCTGGGAGAGCAATGGTTAGAAGCAGAGCCCTGGAGTCAGTTTCAAATCTGGTTCCTGGCACTGGCCCTGGTTAGCAATGAGGGCCACTTCCGCTGGGTTTCCATTGGGTCTGAGTGCAGCCAGTGAGAGAACTCGGCCTAGAGGATTAATTTTTGTTGTTGGACTTAAAAAAGGAGGGGGGACAGTGAGTTAGAGTAAAGGACACAGTGCCCGACACCAGGAAATATCCAGCTAGCATTCACTACTGTTTTCTCTGTCTTCATTTATGAGTGGCAGTACACTGTGATGGTCCCAGTCAGGGTGACCTCTTTGTACTGGCATGAGAAACTTAAGACAATGTAAAATAGTGCCTGGCCACAGCTGTTCCCCCAACTCTTCTCCAAAAGTTTTCACCCTTCCAACTAGCTCACCCGTTGGGAGAGTTTCAAAGATGATTCATTCCTGGGCTGGAGATTTTTTTCTTCTTCTTCTTTTTTTTTTTAATACAGTGACCTTTAGATTACTTTAAGTCTCACTTATTGTCTTCTGATCTGGATGACGATTTACATTAGTGGCTCTGTGCCAACAAAATGGCATTGAAAGAGAGCTGACTAGAGACAGAGACCATTTCCAGGGCAGTTAAAAGACTCAAGTCAAGCCAGGCGCGGTGGTGCACGCCTGTAATCCCAGCAGCTCGGGAGGTTGAGGCAGGAGCATCGTGAGTTCAAAGCCAGCTTCAGCTAAAGCAAGGCACTAAGCAACTCAGTGAGACCCTGTCTCTAAATAAAAAAATAAAAAAAATAGGGCTGGAGATGTGGCTCAGTGGTCGAGTGCCCCTGAGTTCAATCCCCAGTACCAAAAATAAAAAATAAAAATAAAAAGACTCAAGAATCTGTTCAAATTCAGGAAATGGAAAGAAAAAAAAATTGTGAGTTTGCTTAGAATGCTCATTTCAGCCCTTCCTATTCCACTTCTGGTCATTTATTTAGAGACGTTTGTTTGCTTTAGGACACTTTATAGCATCTTTTTTTTTTTTTTTTTTTTCTTTTTTTTTTCAGAAGAGAAATCTGTGGGAGAGGCAATTGGAGGAAGTTGGGACTTGCTGGCCTTTTCCTGTGGACGGAATCCTGCCCGAGGTGTAGGCCTTCTTTTAACTCACCTTGTCTTCCCAGGGTGGCTGGCATTTGAGTTAGAATTGCCTGATTTTGCAATGAGCACGGAACAGAACAGTGACCAGGTACTGACGTACAACTAAAAAGGTTTTATTCAGAGGAAAAGGACTAGACTTTGGCAGTTTGGCCTTTGAGCACCAATTTCGAAGGACACACACGGGAGTTACAAAAGCAGCACGTGGCCCCTGAAATCAGAAGCGCTCACTCTCCCGCAGAGAAGTTCAGGTCCATTTGAACCCGTTGTCATGCCTTTGTGTAAGGAAAGGGAAACTCCTGGTTTAAGGTGATGTATCTATCGTACGCTCTCTGATTGTCCCAGCCCTTGCGGCTGCTTTCATGGCACGTCAGTCACACTGGCAGGGCCGGGACACAAATCCCTGAAGAGTTATAAATAAATAAATAAATAAATAAATAAATAAATAAATAAATAACCCCTTTGTACTATTAACTGGCCCGAGGACCTGGAAAGATACCAGGAAGGTTCTTTTGGGATTATATTCTAGTGTCAAGACCCAGCCACTCACCAGCTGTTTAGAACGGAACCCCACATTTTCCTGTTAACTCAGCACCATTTCCAGAGCTTCTGGTTTAAGCTCTCTGAGACCAGGGAGTAGGATTGCCCTGTGGGCATCAGGGAGAGACCAAAGAGGGCACCACCGAGTAGCTCTAGAGAAGAGGACTAGGGCCAGGACAGAGCTCTGTCAGGGATGTGGCCCTGCTACAGGTTACCTCTCCAGCATTGCTTAGCCCAGATGGCTCTCTGTCCACATCTCAGTTTGATTTCTGGGAAGAGCATTTTAATACGACGATGCAGTACAGGTTAAGAGTCGTCGCTGCACAGAGACTCTGCGTAGACTTGATCCAGGTTTAAAAAGTTCTGGATTCAAATTAGCATGATCGCTGTTTGAACTCTGTCCACGTTACAGACTTCCTAAGGCTCAGAGATGTGTGCACACTAAATTAAATTAGCGGCCGGGCGCCAGGGCGCATGCCTGTAATCCCAGCACTTGGGAGGCTGAGGCAGGAGGATCGCCAGTTCAAAGCCAGCCTCAGCAATGGTGAGGTACTTAGCAACTCAGTGAGACCCTGTGTCTAATAAAATACCAAAAAAGGGCTGGGGGTGTGGCCCAGTGGTCGAGTGCCCCTGAGTTCAATCCCCAATCCCCTGTACCAAAAAAAAAAAAAAAAAAAAAAAAAAAATTTGAATTAGTTATCAGACATAAAGAGCCAGCAAAAGCACAGCTTTTCACTTAGTGATTTTGGTGGGAAGGACAGTACATATGGAAAATTCAAGGGTCAACTAGGAAACATCTATGGCCTAATTTTTCTGACATTAAAATACTTCCTAAAAATAGTATTTAGTTATTGATTCATCCAAGTTTACAACAATTTGAAATATACCTTTCTGATAAAAACAGTGACAATTTCTTACAATAAGTAAGAATGACAGCACTTGTTGGATCAGAAATCACATTATTTTCAAAACCTTTTGGGCCACGGTACTTCCTAGCCATTGAGCTGCTGCTTCCTCTGGGGTATGAGGTTACACTTCTCTTTTCTCCCTCTTGGGGAAGTCTTTGGTGGAGGCCCTGCAATGGGAAGACCACGGGCAGGCAGGCAACCACAGATATGTGCCTTTTCCTAGTCCCCATCTGCTGGAAAGAGTAACTAACTCCTGCACCCAAGCTGGTAGGAGTGGAGCCATAGAAAATCAAATCAGCAGAAGAGAAGCAATTCGCCTTCATTTTCTTGTTTCTAACCTGCAAACACAGATTGTTAAATACCCTTGTTCCCTAAACCTCATTAGGAAATCTTGAAGAATAGCAGGACAGGAAAAAAGCACAAGGATATGAAAAGAGAATGCCAAAAAACAAAACAAAACAAAACAAAAAACAACAACAACAAAAAAACCAAGTCAAATCTTTTCTTCTCGCTCAGAGACTCTATACATAATTTTTTTGTTAGCGGATTTGAAATTCTCCACTAAATGATTTTATTCCTACTTATGTGGATGGATAATGCACCCCCAACCCCAAATGTATCTTTTCATTTAGAATTTTCTTGTTGGGCTTGAAAGTAGAATAAGTGAAATGGAATGCATAGTCTAGGAAATTAGTCCGCATCCAGTGGTATCCCTTTATTGAGCTCATTGCTGTGTGTGTCTGAAAGGGCAAAGTCGTCATTAAAAGTAATCTAATGCAACACCACACAGCGCTAACTCTATCACTTAAGAGACACAGGAGCATAGATCAGGATCACCTGTAAATTGGTTTTGAAGTGTAAACCAGGCTAAGCAAGCTATATAGGTGTCCGGGAGGACGCATGTCTAAAGATCAGCAGAATTGCTGCCACAGACTTAGCTAGCAAGGACTGAATTGTGGACCTGGCCTTTCTCAAATTTTTATCCAGTTTGGGGAGGACTTCACCATATTTCAAAGCATTTTAAATTCTAAAACCACTTGGGTGTTTAAATTTCATCCATTTCTCTTTTTGCGTCCATTCTAAATATGCTTCTAGTTTGGCAGTTCATATCCTTCAATACGTTGGTTGCCGCTGGTCACTTGCTCTTCCCTGGAGGTTTCTAAGTATACTGGCCTACTTGCTGAGCCTTGGATATGTCCATGAATTCATGCCTCAGGGCCTTTGCATCTGCTGTATCCTCTGTCTCCGAAAGCAATCTTCTCCTGGATGTCCATACAGTTTTTTTCTTACTAAGGAGTCTTTCCCTAAACCCCCTTTTAAAATGGCAGCATGCCCTCCCACTGTTTCCACACAGTGCTCGCACTCCTTATGTCATTCAGCATATTAAACATTTTACTTGCTTGGTTTTTTCTCTTCCTGCACCAGACTGTAAATCCTATGAGGACAGGGAGTTTTGCTTTATTTACAACTTTGTGCTCAGAGCTGACAACAGTAACTGGCATGCCAAGGTCCAGAAGTACTGAATGACTGAGTTGTAGGGTCTATTTTAGGCTGCGGTCCTGGCGAGGAAAACGTTGTGTTTAATAGAAGGAGTCTCTCTGTCATGCCATTTCCTGGGAAACTCATACTTTGAGAGGAAACTTTGGGGCTGCCTCACATCTGTTCAGTAGTTAGTGACTGGGTCATGAGAGTGGAAAGCTGAAAGGCCATTGGGAGCTAAGTAGTTAAATAATGTGTGAAACATTGGGCATGAGGCATTAGGGAGCAGAGGAGTCTGTGGCAAGCGAAGAGTCCACATCCTTCCCTGCTTAAAGGCATTCGAACTTGACAAAGCAACCTAAAACGGCCTTTGTGAAGAAAATCCATCTACCTACAGCTTCGAAGGCCCTCTGCAGTGGCCAGCTGTGGCTAACAGGACAAGACGACATTTTCTAAGTCACAATGTTTTTTTGACTTCTTTTCTAATTGTATGCTCAGGCTTGGGCAAGTGCCTAACACCACATCAGGACAGGAATACTCAACTGATCAAATCTAATTACATTTGCTTCCCGACTAAATTGTATATCACCTTCCCCTCTTGCGAGAGAAATAGCCCCTCTTGGGTCCTCAGCATCTGATTATTGCAAACCTAATTGATTTGCGACATTTCATTAATAAAGTTAACTAAAACTAATTATACATATTGAATAAAAGTTTCCTGTGAAATGAATTTTTCTATTTAGCTTAAGGGTTCTTAATTGTTAGAATGAACTGCTGAGAAAGATCACAGAATTACTTTCTCTTGGGAAATAGAGATATACATTTTCCCCCAACTAATTTGGATTGATGGACAGTGACATCACAAAAGCTTGGGGAAAAAAAAAAAAAAACTGATTAAATGTGAAAGTTGAAGGGATTGAAGCATCTCTCTCAGACAAAAATAGATCACATAGATCTCTTTATGGATCTTCTTCTTGTTAAATTAGGTCTATTAAATTCGTCACATTACCTTCAGGAATCTAAATTAAAAATTTATTTTCACTCATTGTTTTATCCAGAGTGCAGATTTCCTTTCATTTCACTGAGACATACATGTTGTGTTTTTCACTCTTTAATTCAGATGGTTTGTTTTGTCTGATTCATCCATCTAATTAAATCTCAATGTTGGCGGAAGGCCAGGGGGAGTCTCCTACTCCTTCAATAGCTGGTACGCTGTAGGCCAATTTCCAAAGGACGCTTTGCAATGCTCCTTGCGTGTTCAGCTGCGTATAAACACGCTATATGCAAAATAAAGACTGGGATTCCTTATTGGAGAGCATTGAGTAGGACGAGGCTGGGCCTCTGATGGTTTACAAGGATGCTGTCCATCACACAAGCCTATGTGGCCATCTATCATGCATGACCCACAGGTGCTTTGATTTCACTTTGCCCAAGCAGATTCCTCGCTTGCACTGTTAAGGAAGACATCTCCCTTGCACCTGTTCCGTATGCTGATCTCATTGGAGGGACCAGGAGGCGGCGAAAAGCCCGCCTTCTCCTCTTGGACCTGGGAGCATGGCTGAGTAGCAAGCTACAGACGCTTGATCAAAAGACAACAGCTCTTGGGCTGGGGTTGTGGCTCAGCGGCAAAGCGCTTGCCTCGCACGTGTGCGGCCCGGGTTCGAACCTCAGCACCACGTAAACATAAAATGCATTGCATTATGTACAACTAAAGTAAATAAGTAAATATTAAAAAAAAAAAAGACAACAGCTCTTACCCTCTGTGCATTTTATGTACCGTGGCCCCGTTGTTTCTGGTGCGCCTGCTCCCCGTGTGCAGAAGCACCCTGCCCTGTCTGCATGCGAGGAGGAAGGACCCTGCTCCTGACTGGATTTGGGTCTTACATATGACATTGTTCCAGGTGACCCGGGGCTCCCTGGGTCAGTCTAGCACATATTTAAATTCTGGAAAGGCATCAAAGGACTCCTTCCAGATAACTGGTTTCCTCCCACCAGGTTTGAATCGTACTATTACATTTGTGAAATTTCTTAGACCTTGCTGGAATTAAAAAAAAAAAAAAAAAAAAAAACAAAAAAAAACTCTTGTACGTCTCCTAAATTTTAAGTCTTCAAGGAAAGGACCAAGAAGTAGGAGGGAGAGGATGACCTCATTGTTGGTACCAGCTAAATGTTTTTCCTGCCAGCAGATTGCAGCCTCTAAATTCAGAGGCTCATTGCTCTGAGCTTTTCTAATTGCTTAAATGTAGTAATAGCAATCTATCTGGAAGTGGTATCTCCTAGCCATATTCTTTAAGCAAAAGAACAATTTTTACCATAGATAAACTGTGGAACAGTAGGCGATTTAGTGTAAACTTGTTTACCCTTAAAACAAATTGTTTTTGTTTATTAAACACAAATGGCTGAACTTTACCTTGCTTTCCCCACCCTCCCCCACCATGGGTCAGATTCTGGTACTCATATTTTAAAATCCTAAGCTGTGCCCAAACTTCTGCAATGTACGCTTTCATTGAAAAATGAAATAAAAGGAAATGTATAAAGGGAATATTGGCTGGATATTTATATTCTTTGCTCACAGCTAGCTTTATAGCTATTCAAACCCCCCTTATGCGTCAATGACTCAAAGACAAATATGTTTTTAATTTTTTGCCTTGTGTAACCATTAGTTCAGGAAACAAACGTAACTGATTTGCCGGGGAGAGGCGACTGCCGAGTGCCTGATGCTGCTGTCTCACTAATGGGGTCACGTTAGAGAAAGACGATGACTGTGAACTTCAAGACAGACCATAACAGGAGGTGATTATGATAATTAAAAATCACAACTACTGGGGCTGGGGCTATGGCTCACTGGTAGAGCACTCGTCTCGCATGCGTGAGGCCCTGGGTTCGATCCTCAGCACCACATAAACAAAAAAATAAAGGTATCGTGTCCACCTACAACTAAAAATATATTTTAAAAAATATTAAAACTACTAAAAATTTAAAACCTACTAAAAAATTAAAACTACTGTGTGTATCTATCATCCGTCCACCTATCTATCCATCTCTCTCTCTAGCCACATAACAACAAAGACTTCTAATCTCATATATATTTCCATCAAAAAAAGAAGTGTTCCCATACTTATTTCATTTGGCTCTCCAAACTGTTTAAAAAACACACTTTTTAAAGTCAATACAATTGAGACCCATCTGTCATTGTAGGAAAACAAATTTTCTGGAAGCTTTGCTTACTTAGAGCCAACAGCCCTGTACCCCAGCCCTCAGCTCCCTGTCACTGTAGATGCCTCTTTTCCAACATCAAGGAAATGGAGAACTTTAGCACAGTACATAAAATACTAACTCCCCTACATTTAAATACGCATACAAATAAGAAAAGGTAAAAGACACCTGTGAGAATTATGTCCCGGGTAATAAATACAACACCTAGGAAATTGGAATTTCAGACATATTTAAAAATTTCCAAGTAAGTTAAAAGGAGTCTGTAATTTTCCCACCAAGTGGCAATGAAAGTCCACCATGTTATTAAATCTGCTTAGTGCAGTCCTTCCAACAGAGCTTTCTAGAAGGAGAGAAAAGTTTCTACCTCTTCACTGTCCACGAGCTCCCTGTGTCTACCAGGCATTTGAAATGTGGTTGGTATAACTAAAAAACTGAATTTCTAATCTTATTTAATTGTAATTAATTGATAACCCCCCTATATCAGATGGTACAAGTCCATAGATGTTAAGCCATCAAGTATGGTTTTTATTCTTTTAAGTGTACTAATCAGGTTTTCTCCATTTACTGTAACTAGATTTCAACATGAATTCTTTGGACCTATAAAACAAGGTCTGAAATGCTGTTTGCACATCCGTGGTTTAAATCAATGAGAGATCAGAGTTCGGTACTCCTAAGCTGGTGAAAGTTTTCAGGGGATGTCACAGAGCTCAGCAGGACCTTCTGCCAACACTGTGTTTTAGTACAAGGCCCGCTGCCTGTAATGGGGACTTGGAGAGTGTGTCCCAGGAAGCGGAGGACACGGTTGCTAGTTAGTGGTAGGATTGGTGTAACATCAGTTCTTAAACAAACAGAATCCAGCTTTTTAGAATGAAGTATGTTTTGCTTACTCATCTGAAACTCAAAGGTTTGAAGAAGTTTAAAAATTCGAAGTATGTTTTCTTCAGTGTTTTGTTTTTCTTAAGCAAGACATCATGATTCTTTTGGAGGTTTTGCCACAAATGTGTGACTTGGAAGCTGAAAGCTTTGGAAATATAGGAGAAGGGAGGCAGGTCCAAGAACCACTCCCTGGATAAACCTTCTGGCTTCTACCACAGTAGGGCTGAACAGGCGTCTTGGAGAAAGAGCTGCTTCTGTCCTGTATTGTTAAGAACGTGTTGTCTTACAATCTCCCCAAAAATGTCGTTTTACTGCACTGCTTCCAGATCTGAATTTTGTCTGAAAAAAGGCACAGCCCAAAAACCTAAAGAGACCCAGTGGAACTCTGTAGAATGTGACTATTTTTATCTCCAAGATTAAAGCAGTCTTAAATAGTTTCCTAACACCACTACCATGGAGTGCCTTCCAGAAAGAGTTTCCTACATGCCAACCTGGCAAAGAATAAAGCCACTTCTAATATTTATCTACCCAACTTCTATTTTGATGAAACAGAATCACAGCATTTTCAGAATTGGTACAGGCTACTTTTTCAATTTCCCTGGAGAGAGGGGGGAAGCTGAGAGCTAGCTCTTTGAATTGAGGGTTTTGCCCTCCCCCCCATTACTTGGATAAATTAAGGACTCCTTTTGAAAATGGGAAAAATACCAGACAGGTCCATGAGACAGGAGTTGGGCAGAAAAGTGCAGACCCAGCCAACCGTGCTAGTCTCTGTGCAAGTTCTGAGAAATCTACCCTTTGCTATGGGACCCTATGTTATCCCTGCCCATCACAGAGTGGGGCTCAACAGCAGGGGGTTTAAGTTGGGTCCTCCACCTCCAATTTCATATTATCCCCTGCCCGGCCCCACATCTATCAATGGAGTAAGAGAGAAATTTTTAAGAAAGAGACTTTGAGACATGAGGCTTTTCTAAAGGTGAGCAGGTCACATTTTCAGGCTTAAGCAGGTCACATCTTTGGACTTCTAGACGTGAGGGCTGGTGCATTCCAGCACAGATACCCCACTAGGCAGCTGATAAGAGAGCACAGTCATTTCCCTGGTGGCCCTCAGAGGCCTACACAGCAAGGACAGTACTAATCCGAACAATTACTTATGGCCACAAAGTGTGTTTGCCAAGGAGTTGCAAATCTCTCACATGATTTATCAGCACATGTGGAAATACCTTGGTAATTCAGACTGCTTACATTTAAAGTCATATAAATACATATAATCTTAATCTGTACATTGGAAGGGATGGAAGAAGACTATTTCTTTCACAGAAAAATGTGTATGGATTCTTGTTAACTTCTTGGGAAACCTACTGATGTTACAAAGCTGTCGGCGCAAGGTGCTTACCTGGTGGCCACTTTCTTGGGATAGCTTCAGTGACTTATTCTGATAAAATCCCATTCATTTTAGACCAATCTATCATGTGTTAAATCTGGAAAGGGAAAAAAAAAAAGATTAAAGTGATTCATGAATGTGGTCAGATTTTAATTTTTTAATTTACAAAGTAAGCATTAACACTGCATATTAAGAATGTTTTGGAAGGGAATGAAATCATCTCTTCTACCTCAAGAATGTATTTTTCCTTATTTAGAGTTAGGTGGTACCCAGCAGCTATCAGGGGATCCTATTTTTCTGCCTGCTCATGGTCAACAGCTCCCCAATATCTTGTGGACACACACCAGAGAAAAAAAAGCAGAATACTTTTTGGTGAAATAATGTAATCTTACTCAAAGATGCTTTCTGTAGACATGGATACTAAATAAAAACTCTATAATGGTTTTGTTTTTTGCTTATGAATCTAGAGGTAAGCTTAGCTACGTGATCTTTTTAGTACAAAGTTTATACAAGTGTTATTGCACCATAATTTTAAAAAAATACCATTGTAAAAGATCTTTTGTTCTGTTTTTCTTTTTCACAGATGTCATACCTGCCTGTAGTTTAAATGTTGAATTATAGAAGAATATAAAATAAAAGTAAACATCTATCTCCTCATCCTCTCTAATTTTGTCCCTGGAATCACTTCCTAGAGATAGAGACAACTAAGGACTTGTGTATCCTTTAAGGACTATAAAAAATGAATGCATACACATGTAAATGTGTATATTTGTATTTTTTCTTTTTATGCACATTAGTCTGCCTTTTGCTGTCTTCATTTGTTAATTTTGCTTAATACTATGCTAAAAAACTTCCTGCATCAATATTTATAAAATCTACCTCGTTCATTTAATGACTACAATATTTCATTTGTTGCACCACTGTGTGATACTTTATTTAGCTATTCTGTTATTAATGAGCCTTAAAGTTTCTTTTATTTTTCCCCCAATTTTCCGTTTGGCTGCTACAAAAATATTTTGATGACCATATTTATGCATAAGCATTTTTGTAACTACATGAATATATTAATAGGGCAAGGTCCAAATTGAATTGTTGAACCGAATTGTTTGTATACTCAATTTTTTAGATATTTACAAAGTGCCTTCTGTAATAAAGATACCAAAAATCTGCATTTCATCAAATCATTTTCTTCTTAATCTGCTGTTTGGATTTGCGTTCACGTGATTATGACTGGGGTTGAGATTCTTTTCATTTTCTCTTTATTTTCAGGGGTCCTTCTATGGATTTGCCAAGTGTGGTCTTGCTCATTTTCCAATTAGGTTGTTTATGATTTTGCACATTGAGGAGCTCATGTATGCTACAGAAACTGACATTTTACTTGTAAAGTGTGGCAAATAACTTTCCCAGGTTTCTTGTTTATCTCCAGAATTTGTTTATCATACTTTTTATTGTTCAACCATTTATATGTGTGTGTGAAGTCGAATGCATCAATATTTTTTCATTATGGATTTGGAAGATCTTTTAAATAAGATTATTTTTTTAAGTTGAAGAGTTATTCAAACAGATTGTGTATGGGTTACTTTTTGTTTCAAGCAACTACATATTCAAACTTTGCTGTAGTGTGGTAAGATAGACGAATTTTGGCATTAGAAGGACCTACTAGTAAAAGGCAATGTCTGTAAGATGACTTCTTCTATAAAATACCAAGGTGTTATAAGAACTATGGGCTGTTTTGTAAGGCTGTAATATACCTTAGGAAAAAAATTACAGAAAGGATCAGATTTACAGCATCATTCTCCAGAGAGTTAATTGTGAAATCCAGAATGAGTTATAAGGAAAGTAACAGAAATGATCAGACATATAGTGAGAAGTATGAAAGTGATAGGGATTCATTATAGGAAATTCAGAAGTCATGTGGGGAAAGAAAAGGAAGAAAGAAAAAAATAAAACCTGAAATTAATAACCCTCAACCATTTTTAAGATTTATTGTACATTTTTCTAATCTTTCTTTTCTGAAGAAAAAAAAAACCCTGAAATTAATAAACCTCAACCATTTTTAAGATTTATTATACATTTTTCTAATCTTTCTTTTCTGTTCCACAAATATGCAGGCATTTAATAAACACATATGTGATTTTTCTCACAAATCAGTGCTAATATAACGAAATTACTTTCATTAGAACACCAAGAACCCATGTCAGACTTTTTTTTTGGGGGGGGTGTGTAGTAGTAGGGGGTTGAACTCAGAGGCACTGGGCTCCTGAACCACATCCCCAGTCCTATTTTGTACTTTATTTAGAGACAGGGTCTCACTGAATTGCTTAGTACCTCACTTTTGCCAAGGCTGGTTTTGAACTCATGATCCTCCTGCCTTAGCCTCTGGAGCCCCTGGGATTAGAGGCATGCGCCACTGCACCTGGCTCCACGTCAGACTTTAAAGGCACCTAGACAAGAACCCATGTGTATACGCAAAACACACACACACAACACACACACACACACACACACACGGTAATGCTTATGATTTACGTTCTGTACGTTGCTTTGTTTACCTACGATTACCTCGCCACTAAATATTATTAAGTCCATAAAATATTGCATACTTATGCAGAATGTATTTATATAAAATATACACTGTATAATTTTCTACCACGTGGCTTAAAAATGTGGCTGCTCAGTCCTGTTGGCATCCCTTTTCTGTCACCATATCAAAGGGCTGGGCATATTCAAAAAGTCATCACAGATCCTCCCCGTTCCAGATAAAACGGCAGTGACAAGACATGCAAAGGTTACGGGCTGGGAGAAGTCACTGTGCAACGTGTTTTACGTGAAGTGACATCATTTGAGTGGAAAGAGTTCATTAAATTTGGGCTAACGAAGCACTCTTGTTCTAGAGGCTACTGAGCAGATTTAGAAACCTATCAAAATGCATGAGAATCAGCCCAAAAGAAAAATTGGGGTCAAAATGTAAGGGAAATATTTGGCGATAAGATTGTAATCATATGACATTTACTAGAAGAAAATTCTGTGAGATTTTTCAATCTTTTAGGAAGAAAACACTGATATAGATTATATGAAGCCACAACCACAAATGTTTGGGCTTGGTGAAATCAGTGAGGCTCTAAATGGCCATCAGGAATGACCATTTGTATTTTTCGTTTGTCAGCACTAGGAAACTCTGCAAGATATCTCCCAGGTACCACTTCCACTCTGCAACCCTGACCATAGAGCATGAGAGCAGCCCTGGGTTGATTTTGCCTTAACCTGAGACTTAAATTTAGACACTACCGTTAGTGGTTGTCCAAATATCTAGAGTTCTAGGTCCAAGCAGCTGGTGAGATTCTATCTCCCAGAGATGTGCCTTCATCACTGAGAAAGCCACAGCTGCTTAGTCCTACTGGCACACCTCTAAACTCAAACAGAATCTCGGGGAACCCAGACTCTGCTCAGTCTTCTGATACACAGCAATGAGTCCCTGTCAAAACAAGAGACATTTGGTGGGATTCATCTGACAACTGTCAATCTGCATGTGCTGAAATCTATAGTTTAGGGATTGAATTATTCGGGGAGTCACTGGTTTAAAATAAGTCACCATTTGCCTGGGGACAGTTGCTTCAAAGCTATAGTCGACTCTGGTTTTATAAACCATGCTTGTGGTAAATAAGAATTTATATCAAACACTGAAAAAGTAATACATATTTGAGTTGGAATGCTGAACAGCATATCTAACTGGTTCAAAAGATAACATTTTTTTTTTTTTTAACATCAAAACACCAAAAGTTCAACAGTGAGTTATGGGAAAATAGAAATATACCAAGAGTTAATTTTTGACATTATGTTATCCATTCTCTCCTTTCCCTCCTCCTCTGTCCTTTCTCCTCTTCCTTCCTTCCATCAGGGTCTTGCTAGGCTACCCGGGCTGGCCCTACACTCCTAGGCTCAAAGGATCCTCCTCCCGTACCCTCTGAAGCTGCAGGGACAACAGACAGAGCACCAAGCATAGCTATCATTCTTTTTTAAAAAGCTTGATTGAAGTAAATGATATATAACCCCCCCCCCACTCACACACACACATTAAGTGCATACATTTTGACAAGTTAGGATGGGCTCTCATAGTTTTAGTATTCTTTGGCAAACTAAAACAGGAGTTTCTAGAATTCTTCATTATCATGCTTAAAGGCAAATGTTGTAACACAATTGATCTTAGTTTTCAGATGAAGAAAACGGGACTGGATTTCAAATTATGAATTTGAATAATATTTCAAATAATTCAAAAGTAGGCAGCATAGGGTCGAGCAGAGAGGGCAGCAGCGAGGTTAGGGGCTTTGGGAGCAGAGCCTGTGTTTGAATCTCGACTCTCTCGGCTACCACGTCTGGGTGAGCTACTTTCCCCACCATTACTCAGTATCCTGACATATAAAATGGGGATACAGTAGTGATTCTCTCCTAGGGTTGTTATGAAGATTAAGTCAAAGACCACATTTTAAAACTGAACATTGCATTTGATACACGATATGAGCTCGAGAAATGTTAGCTTTATTAACATGTGAGTTGATTAAAGGGCAAGACAATTACCTCTAGGTAATCATTTTAAACAAGCCTGTGCATGGGGCTTCTCTAACTTTAATGTGTGTTTGAATCTCTTGGGGCTCTTACAAAATGCAGATTCTTATTCAGGGGGTCTGGGTGGCGTCGGAGAGCCAGCATTTTCTAACAATCTCCCAGGTGATTCTGAGGATGCCACTCCGTGCACTGCGACACCCGAGGTCAAGGTGGAGGATTGGTTGCTCCTCTTTTGCCGTCAGGGGACTCCACAAGGAGAAAGGAGGAGGGGTAGGAAGGAAGACGTGGAAGATCAGTTTTAATATGATTCCTAGGTGTGTCTGGTGGCCTTTCTTTACTCAAAGCCTCTCAGTACCTATATTTCAACCTTCTTTTTGTTCTTTTTTAATTTTTCCTTTTATTAGTCTTTACTTTCATCTTGACACTGCTGCTTCAGATTAAAAAATGGCATTAGTGCCTGGTTCCCCAGTTAGTAAGACTGAAGCATGGACTTTCATTTTATTGTGTGTAAGAGGACGATGTACCTAGATGAGATTAGACAAATAGTCTCTAACAGTCCTCTTCTAAAATGTAGGGATCTGAAAATACCTTTAACAGTTTCTGTAGTATTAACTGAAAAATAGCCAACCAACCAGCAAGGAAGCTGGTTGTTTGTGAAGTGTTAACTAACAGAACTTAAGAACACATTGAATGGGCTCCGAGCTGTCAAAGGGGCAGCAGTTACTACAGGAGTGACTGGAACCGGACAGACTAAGCAACCATTTTGGCCATTCCACCTGGTTTGGAAGGCAAGACAGAAGGAGGAGTCGTTTTTAAGTGTCTTCCCTTTCTAAATACCTGCTCAGCTTCACCAACTCCTCTCTCTCTGGCAAAGACCATTTTGATACTTTATGTGTCCTCAGGGCCTAGTAGTTCAGACCCAGAGTATTCCTTCTGCAAGAAGCTGCTACCGTTGTTGGTACATTTCAAAGACATAATTTTTCACTTTCCAAAGCAGATAAGAAGAGCTTTGATTAATATAAGATGAGAAAATATCGAAAGAAACAGAAGGAGTGAATTAAGCCATCAGAAATTCTCTTTAAGAGCATACAGCCATAGATATATTTTCCAATATTCTTCCTCTGCATTTAACCAGAGTACTTAGATCTATTGATCTAAATAAGATTTTATACCATTTGGTAAAGATCAAGGCATTTTATATGCATATAAAATTAATAAGAAACCACTTAGAAGTTGATCCAAATCAAAGGGTCATTAATTTCATGATTTTACATTTGAAGCACGTCTAGAGCTGGAACTTGAACTAAGAAAGAACATCTCGGTCATGAAACACAAAGTGAACTCATCGCTGACCCATTTTCTAAACTTTTAAATGTCAGAAAAGTAATCAATTGGGAGAATAGTGACACAATGGAAAATATTGGGTATGAGGAGGACACTCTGACAGTCACTAGCAGATTCTAGACATTCAAGGCATTCAGATGACACACCTATTGAGGAACCAAATAAATCAAACAAAACCAAAAGCAAACCCTTCCCAACTGATACGGAAGAATAATGTCAAGCAAAGCAATCATACAGCATTTGTACTATATGATTATCAATATATAATCAATTGCATAATCAATGTATAATCAATTCTCTGTTAGCAAAATATTTTGAAAGACAATTTTAGTTTTCATACGCAAGGAAGTTTTCCCCCTTGTGAGTGTCTGCTATGAAGACATTAAACTTGGATAGCAAATCTTTAATGTTAAAGGTAGCAGTTACATTCACTTATCATTTCTATGACCAGTCTAAACATATACTTTGTTTTTTATTGACATTAGACTTATAACTAGCTAATAAGATGTGGGAAATGTACAGCTCTTTAGATATTTTTCAGCTGTGATTGAAACATTGTATTTTAGAACTCTACTGGGATAATGATAGTTACTTGCCAAATCAGTTAAATATTACTTCAAATCTCTATCGATACTCCCTGATTTAAGGTGATTTTACAGGTTAAGCTATTGATTTTTTGGAAGCTAAAAATCATTATCATGAATAAAAGAAAAAGTGATAGCTAAACATAGGATAGAAATTGAACATAATTTATTAGAGATAGACTATATTACTTGAATAGCACCTATATGAAATGAAATGAAAGCTGTGTTAATCCAATCACTTGGGGGTAATTTGGAAAAGAAATTCTTAGAACTATTTTTTGAAGAAAAATCAGAGCACTTTTCTGTGGTGATGCATTGAAAAGCTGACTTGTCCAGCTTACTAAATTACATAAGAGAAAACTGTTCCTAACCTGGGCTCTGATATTTCTTTACATCTGCTGCTCCAGACCCTCCAGGTAGCTGCTTAATCTTTGTAACATTTGGATACACGTTTCTAAGCAAAATTCTTAATTTACTAGGCTGCTTGGGCACACATCTTTGGCGTTCCCCATTCATGAGTGGGTAGGAAAAGGAGTAGGTAAACCCCAAGGGTGAAGCATAGGCAGCTGACACAGGTAGATGTAATGGGACTCTATTCCTGGACCAGATTTGACAGCAAAATATAGCAACTCTCGGTTATCTGCTTGGACAGGGCACTGTGACAGCAAAAAAGAGCTATGTATCATGTATCATGCATTTAAACTGTGAGTTTCAAATTCCTCCTCACTTAGGTATTTTACTTGGGCTTCAATTAAGTAGCAGATCATACTTTCCTCATTTCCCTTCTAGAACAGGGCAGGATGTTCATTGCTATTAATTAGCCATAGTGGCAACAACGGTAATAAGTTGCAGCAACAGCAAACCAAAATAAAACAAAATTACAAACACATACTCACACAATTCCATTCTAAACCAGGAAGACACAGAGAAAATTGAGAAACCTGGACAGGCCATAGTTGGCACCTTTTGAACATGGGACCCAGGGCAAGAGAGAGAGGGAAGAGTTAAGCTCAGAGCTACGGGAAGGGGAGCTATGTCAGAGCAACAGTGACCAAGACACATTCCGTATATCTCAAGGAGGGCCATCAGTGGGGCCCGGGAAGAAAACCTGTTATCTGTTTTCTTCCAAGTAGGAGGATGGGCAGTTGATTCTGTTGGTGGTCAAAGAAGAACAGAACCAGAACTCAAGGCCTCATGATGACAACAGAGAACAATGAAGTCAAGGGGGAAAAAATAAAAGGAAAAAAAGGAGCCAGAGTAATAGCAGTTTTGAAACTAATAATCATGACATTTTAGCAAGTGGGGCTCCTCCCTGAACCCTAAGCCCCGTTATAGGAACTGCCAACCATAATTTAGGAGATGGACACTTGGACCTATCACTGGAAACGTAATGTTTGTCCAGATCAGATAATTTAGCAGAAAAATTAGACAGTTTTGAAGATTTCAAACATGGGCGAACAGCGTAATTTTTTCAGACTTTTATTTTTTAAGCAACAACCAAGAAACTAAAAGACTCATCAACTTTTATCACTGGAGGGGACCTTATGGGCAGAGAGATCTGAGGTTTACAGTTGTCAAATGACACTCAGCTAGTTAAGTCACGAAGCTAGTTGAATGGCTAGTTAACAGCCAGTCCCCAGTCCCTTCTCCCTGAGCTTCCCTGCCAGGAAGGGTGGTAGAGAGGAAGAGAGTCCCAGGCCAACATCACCAGGCATCCATGACAGCCCAAGGAAGGGTTATCTACACAGGGCCTTTACAGCTAGGGAAACACTACAGGAAATGAGAGATTTTAATTTGTTGTTGTTGTTGTTTTTAATCCAGAATACGTGCAAGGCAAGCAGTCTACCACTGAGCTATATATACTCCCAGACCCCGAGGTTTCAGTTTTAGAGAAGATCCTAAAGATGAAATAAACACCTGGGGCCACAGACCCCTCTGGTGGTAATTGCCAAGAGAATCATGTTAGGGGAGGAAGCACCTTCAAGAGGACACAAGTTGCTCAATATTCATAAACAAGGACCCCAGGGTGTGGGGCTTCTGCCTCCCTCCCTGTTACTCCTCTTCCCAGAATGACACAGGAAATAAATGGAGCCAAGTTCCAAAAGTGACCCCAGGGGAAAGCAAGCACCCAAACTTAACACTGAGAAGCAAGGCTTCTGAGGGGTTGGAGTGGAGTTTTGATACTTACTGAGGTCATTAGGGAACAAAGATTAGGTAAAGAGATTGCCCCCGGGAAGGGGTCAACGGCCAGGTCTCTCTAGAGGTTGCCCAAGGAAAACGGGAGAGGAGACACTCTGGGTTAGATTTGTTGAGTCTTTGGAGACGGCAGCAGGCTGGCATTTTGGGGATGCAGAAGTGGACACTGAGGAGAATTGGAAAATGGGGTGTTAGATAAGTGGAGCGGAGGACCCCGTGCTAGGCTCTGTGCAGTCCTAGACACACAAATCTGTCTTTCACTAAAATCCAGCCTTCGTTACAAAAGCGCACAGGTCAAGGTTGTGGGGACTGCGGCGTGAAGAAGCCCTGCTCCCTTGCGCTCCCGATTTGATGACTTTCCTGAGAGCACGGCGGGTAGGAGAGTTTGGCACCGGTGGGGACTGTGTCCAGGACACTTATCCACAGGTAGGGATTTCAGGGACAGGGGGAAGGCCAGATGAGCAGTGCGGGGGACGCTGCCTGGGGAGAAGAGGGTTAGGTAGAGGACACTTACTTAACTGTACATTAACAGCGCACAACTTTCCAAAGGACGGCCCGCGGGGTCACGCAGGCCAGCCCTCAGCTCCCAGTTAAAGACTAACCTAAACGCCTTGAGAAAGTTGACTCGGTCGCCTCCCATTTCTGCTGAATTCTAGAGCGTACTCGCCAAAGCTAGGTCAAAACCAAATGAAATTCTTTTGGAAATCGCGTGGCAAATAAGCCCACGCTGTCGCCTCCGGTGCCAGAAGCCCCTCACCTGACCTGGGGACCCCGGCTGGCGCTGGAGTGCGCGCCGAAGGGCAACGTGGTGGCTCCCCTGGGTCCCTGGGAGCGTCCCAGCGCGGCATCCGGAGTTAAAGACAGGGTGACATGAAACTTACCACTCCCGCCCCTGCAGTCCCCAAGCAGGCCAGGAGGTCAGGGGCGCTGGCAATCCGGGGCGCGGCGCCAAGTCCCGCGGGGAGCTGGCTGCGATGGTGCGGGGCTCCCACCGCCTCTGCGTCCTGCGTCCTGGCCGTGCGTCTTCACTCTCCGCTGCCACCGATGGCCATCGATCGCCACCGCGGCCGCGCCAGCTGCCAGCCGTGTGCCAGTCCAGGCGTCCTGTCACTCGCTACTGCGCGGGGACCCGGCTGTCAGGCGCTGTAATCAGCCGTGCGAAGAGGCAGCTCCAAATTTATAGCCAGGGGTGTTGTTGCTCCGAGGGTTCCAGGGACGAGACTGTGTTTGGCCTTGCCTCCTCCGCCCCGCCCCAGGAGACCCTCCCGGCCCAACCCCGCCCTCTCCAGATTCTGACGGCATCGGGATGATGCCAGGGGTCCTCTGTCATCTACTGATCCGAGATCGCGATCCCATCGCGCACCTGCCCTGGAATCCCGAGTCTCCGCGCAAGGGGTCTCCAAGAGCAAGAGCTGGGGGTGAACGCGGTTTCCACGGAGATACATGTCACCTACTTTCTTTCTCTTTCTCTCTCTCCCCACCCCGCACCGCACCCGCTCTCTCTCCCAACTTGGAAAATTGTTAAGGAAGAATCAGGGAACTTCCTTGTCTTTCCTGAAGCTCAAAATTTGATAGTACTCTTGTGGATCGTGGATCACAGAGATTCAGAATTATAAAATGAAAGGGTGAATCCTCATTTCCTCATTGGATATGCTACCCAAGTTGCCTGTTTTTAATATAAAAATAGACGAAGTTGGGGCTGGGGTTGTGGCTCAGCGGTAGAGCGGCTTGCCTAGCAAGTGCAAGACCCTAGGTTCCATGCTCAGCATTTTTTATTTATTTATAAAAATAAATAAATAACAGAAAGGTACTGTGTCCAACTACAACTAAAAAACAAATATTTAAAAAAATAGACAAAGTTGTAAAACAAAATAGCACCTAATATTTGCCAATAAGTTAATATCAAGTCTTCACAAACTTTTTTTTTTTTTTTTTTTTTTTTTTTTTTTTGTGGTACCGGGTATTGAACTCAGGGGCACTCGACCACTGGGTCACATCCCCAGACCTTTTTTGTATTTTATTTAGAGACAGGGTCTCACTGAGTTGCTAAGTGCCTCGCCATTGCTGAGGCTGGCTTTGAACTCGTGATCCTCGTGCCTCAGCCTCCCAAAGTGCTGGGATTACAGGCGTGCACCGCGACCAGCTAAGTCTTCACAAACTCTTACCAAAAAAAAAAAAGAAGGGTAAAGAATATATCCCATTGCATGCCACAAGGCCAGTACTACTCTGGCACCAAAACCAGATAAAGACATAACAACAAACAAACAAATACTACAGGCCCTTATCTTTTATGAATACAAATTTAAAAAATCCTCTGTGAAATACTGAGAATTAGAATCTAGTAACATATAAAAAGAACTATATGCCAAGATCAAGTGAGATCTATTCCAGGAAAGAAAGATTAGTTTACCAAAAATAAATTAATGTGTTAAGCAGTATTAATACAATAAAGGACAAATCTTGTATCATCACATCAATAAGCTAAAATAAAAAAGTACTTGATAAAATCCAACAACCTTTCATGATAAAAATACTCAACAAACTAGGAAGAGAAAGGACTCCCCCAAAGTAGAAAGTCCACCTAGACGAAACTCACTAACATCATAGCTAAGACCAGGAACAAAACAAGATGTCTGGTCTTCTTAGTTCTCAACTTGGTAGTAGGTTTTGTTTTGTTTTTGTTTTTTGTACTGGGATTGAATTCAGGGGCCATTCCCCAGCCCTATTTTGTATTTTATTTAGAGACAGGGTCTCACTGAGT
The DNA here is from genome assembly GCA_025594165.1 of Tamias sibiricus. Classification (NCBI taxonomy): domain Eukaryota; kingdom Metazoa; phylum Chordata; class Mammalia; order Rodentia; family Sciuridae; genus Tamias; species Tamias sibiricus. The sequence continues at coordinate 132,969,101 of CM046668.1, read as the reverse complement.
TGCTTAGTGCCTTGCTGTGGCTGAGGTTGCCTTTGAACTCACAATCCTCCTGCCTCAGCCTCCCGCATCACTGGGATTATAGGTATGAACTACCCGTAACCAGAGTAGTTAGGCAAGAAAAAGAAATGAAAGGTATCCAGATAAGAAAGAAAGCAAAACTATTTGTATTTGCACATGACATGATCTTGTAATTAGAAAACTCTAAGCAACCAAGAAAACAAAACAAAACAGAAAAATAGATGTGACTTTTAGAGCTAATAAATAAGCAAGGTTTCAGAATATAAGATCAACACAGAAAAATCAGTGGTATTTTTATACACTAGCAATGAATAATCAAAAAAATGAAATGAAGGAAACAATCCCATGTACAGTCGACATAGAATAAAATAGAATAAAAGTGCTTAAGAATAAATTTAACAAAAAATGATAGAAGTAGCTGGGGATGTGGCTCAGTGGTAGAGATCATGTTAAGATAGGCAAGGCCCTAGATTCAATCCCCAGCCCTAAACAACACCACCACAATGTACAAGATATATACCCCAAGCTATGTATGAAAATCATTGTTGAAATGAATAATATTAGATATAAATAAATGGAATGATATTCCATTTTCACATATTGGAAGATTTAATATTATAAAAATGAGGTTACCCCCAAATGATCTACACAATCCAGAAAAAAAATCTTAAGTGTTTTTAAAAAAATTTTTTTCTTTTACAGAAATTAGCAAGGTTGTCCTAAAATTCATGGGATACCACATAGAGTAGTGAAAATAATTCTGAAAAAGAACAAATTTAGAGGACTCACACTTTGCAGCTTCATAGTTTACTACAAAACTATAGTAACCAAGTCAGTTTGGGTACTGACATAGGGATATATACATTAAAAAAGAGTATGGAATTGAGCATATAAACTAACAAAACTGGCAGAATGAAAAAAAAAAACGGTGTCAGAACAACTGAAAAAATAAAGTTCTTTGAAGAATGAAAAAATGAAGAATTGAAAGAATGAAGTTGGATCTCTTGCAACATACACAAAAATGAATTCAAAGTGGATCATAGATTTAAAGGTAGGAACTAAAATTATAAACTCTTAATAGAAAGCACAGGAATAAATCAGATATACAGCAAAAACTATACCTCGCTTTAGTGATCGTTGAGTAGTAGGTTTAAGAAACAGAAGGAAAATAATAGCAACATAGATAATCAATAGAGAGATGCATAAAAAGTCTGATTAGACATTTTTTCAAAGAAGATGGATAAAAGGCAAACAGCACATGAAAAGATTCAATATCATTAGCCATCAGGACAATGATATCAGTACTACAATGAGATATCACTTGATGCCGACTAGGAAGGCTAAAGATAAAAATGAGTACTTGGCAGGATGTGGAGAAATCGGAGCTGATATATACTGTTGGTGGGAATCAAAAATGGTATAGCCACTTTGGAAAACACTTTGACAATTTCTCAAAGTTTAAGCACCGAGTTGCCACATGGCTCAGCAATTCCATTCCGACATATATACCCATGAGAAATGAAATTGTAAGCCTACACAAAAACATAGATACGAAAATTCATAGCACCCTTTTTCATAATAGCCCCACGGCAAACTCGTCAGAATAAACAGAATGTGAAATAGCCATACTGCAGAATTTTACTTGACCATAAAAGATATCCAAGTACATGTCACAACCTGGATGAGCCTTGAAAACATTACACTCAATCAAAGAAACCGGTCATAAAAGACTACGTGTGAGTGATTCCGTGTAGATAAAGTGTCCAAGAAAGGCATTTTGTAGAATGTAGAGAATTCCTCACATGTGTAAAATCAGAATTTTGGTTGCCTACGACTGAGGATCAAAGGGTAAGTAAGAGGGAGCGGTGGCGACTGCTAGTGATTTCAGGGTTTCTTCTTGGGGCGATGAAAACATGTTGTTTTGTGATGGATGCACAATTTAACAAATAGATTAAAAACCTTTGAACTGTACACTTTGAATGGCTGGATTGTATGTGGAATACACATGCATACAAGTTTTTCCAAGCTGGGTGCAGTGGTGCACACCTATAATTCCAGCACTTGGGAGGCTGGGGCAGGCGGATCGCAAGTTCAAAGCCAGCCTCAGCAATGGCAAGGCACTTAGCAACTCAGTGAGACCCTGTCTCTAAATAAAATAAAAAAAAAAAAAAAAAAAAAGGCTGGGGATGTGGCCCAGTGGTTGAGTGCCCCTGAGTTCAATCCCCGGTACAAAAAAAAAATTTTTTTTTACAAATGCGAACTATGAAATCTGTGTAGAGAAGTCAAGGCATGGATTTCTGACTTTGGTATCTTGCTCCCCAGCATCTGAAGAGAGCAGAGGAGCTCAGTCCCGGCCTCCACACTCTGCTCTGCAATGGCAGACAACTGTATACATTGAGCACATAATGAACACAGGTTTCTGCAGGAAGACTGGATCAGAATGCAAAGCTGAGGACGTTCACAGTCCCTGGGTCCCATGGTGCTGACCCAGGAGGGGGACAGCATTATCTTCTCCACTAGACAGAGCCTCTGGGACAGGGCACCTAGCACAGGATAAGAGCTACCCTGTCCCACCCCCAGCATGGTGAGGGAAGGGACCTTCAGAGACAGCAGTTTGAAGAAAAAGAGAAAGGGTGAGGTACAGTGAGATTCTAGAATTTTATGTAGGATTCTGGCTACCTGTCTTCTTCTTTCTTTCAGCACTCATTTCCAAGCTTGAGTAGGTCCTGTTTTAAATAGCCAACACCGTCTTGGAGGTGACACCCCTGCCTATCAGCAGTGAAGAATGCGTATGGCTGATAATACTTTTATGTTATGTAACACCTTCCTGTGAATAACAGCTCTCTCTTGCCTCTCCTGACATATTTATTTAGCAAATGTTTATTGAGCTTCTTTGTATTTGCTGCTCTGCTTAGTGATGAGAAAACAGATAAAAACTTTGTTTTTTCCTCCCTTTGCAGGAGGAGTGGGCTGGGGGGGGGGCAGCCTGGGAACCCCTGGGTGGTCCATGTACCAGGATTGTGGGTGAAGAGACTTACCTCAGAGCGTCAGAGAGGTTTGGGACCATTTACCAAAAAGGCTTTTGTAGAAAAGCCAGAAGTGGGTGACAACCAGTGTTCAGTGTCTGAGGGTGTAAAATAGGAACCATCTCTGTGGTCTGAATGTCAGGAGTGGTTGTATTTTTAAATCTATTTAATTCTGTGAATCATTCGCCATAGTCACTCCTGCACTAAATTCCAACTTAGTGTGAGAAATGATTATAGTTTTGAGGGCTGGAGATTTCTTAGAGAGTTAGTGCTGCATTGGAGAAATCTTCCAAAAGGGTGGGGTTTGTTCCCAGGGAAGTTATGGCAACAGAAGGAAGCAGATGAGGAGGAAAAACTTCCAAGAAATCAGTGTCATCATCGTTCTTGTGATGAATTGGTCCAACAATACCGTGGTTAAAGCTCTGGGTTTTTTCTACTCTAAGTCAAGCATACCTAATCTGAAAATCCAGAACCTGAAATGATCCAAAATCTGGTACTTTTAAAATGTGATAACACGTGGAAAGTTCCCCAACATGAAACTTTCGTGTGCAAAAGGTGTTAAAAATATTGTCTAGCTTGAATAGTGTGAATATACTTTGTATACAAACAGTGTTATGTGAAAAGAGGCTCTATGTGTGTATTATGAATTGTAATGCATTCTACTATTACAACTACAACATTCAATTAAAAAAAAACAAAAAAAAATATTGTCTAGCATTATGTTCTGGCTAGGTGAGGTATACATGAGATATAAATGAATTTCCTGTTCAGACTCGAGTCTCATCCCCAAATGAAATATTCCAAAATTCAAACATTGGAAACACTTCAGGTCCACAACATTTCATATGAGGGAACCCAAGCTATATAATTACACATCAATTCTTTGGTAAAAAGATTCTTAGAATTGTGACTAGAGGCAGAGGTTTGAACCCCAATTCTACTACTTATTAGTCCTGGGACACATTTATACTATGATATTTATTTTTAACATATAGAGTAATAATATTCCTTAAACTTTTGCTAGGGTTAAGAAAATGAGTATAAGCAAAACTTCCAGATACTGTGCTTTGTACACAGTAAGTGCTTAATAGATCATAGCTATTTTTAGTGAGAAGCATGCAGTTTTTCATGCTGTTCAGGGATATTTTGGCTTGTTGATTGTTTTAGGCAGTTTTTTTTTTTCGCTGCTGTGACTAAAAGACCCGACCAGAACAATTTTAGAGGAGGAAAAATTTAGTGGGGGGCTCACAGTTTCAGAGGTCTCAGTCCATAGACAGCTGGCTCCATGCCTTGGGGCTCAAATGAGGCTGACCATCATGGGGGAAGAGTGGCAGAGGGAAGCAGCTCACGTGATGATCAGGAAGCAGAGAAAGACTCTACTGGCCAGATACAAATATATGCCCCCAAGCCACGCCTCCAATGGAGTTACTCCCCACCTGCTACCAGTCGCCACGCAATTAAGCCCATCAGGGATTAATTCACTGATTGGGCTAAGGCTCCCACAGCCCAATCATTTACCCTCTGAACCCTCTTGCATTGTCTCACAATGTGAGCTTGTGGGGGGGGGGGAACCTCACATCCAAACCATAGCATTGATGCTTTTACGAAATGAATACACTTGAACTCTTTCTGATTAATGTGTTTCTAGTATTTAAATTTTGAAATTGGGATATAAACAGAGTCCTGTCGATATTGTTCCTTGTCTCTTTACTTTCTGGCTGTGCCATGTGAGGTGGCATTTAGTGGCACTCTCACTGGGTAGCTGGAACTGGGAACCCAACTCAAGAACAAACTGGCCCTTGAAATGCTAAAGGTGTAGAGGCATCCCCAGAGCCTGCTTGTGCTGAGGCCAGGGCTGTGGTCAGACTCTGGATCATGTGCGAAATGACTCAACAGGACGTGCAAGAGAAGGAATGTAATGCCTAACAAACATGAAAAATGTTCAGCCTTTCCAACAATAAAAATGTAATTTAAAGCATGTTTTGTTATCTATAAAATTAGCTAAGATTAAAAAGAAAAGAGGATCACATCAGAGTGGAGTTTTTGCTGGGATGGGAGGAAGTCAGCTCTCTCATATATATTTTTGTTGGTCCTCATCAATTGGGAAATTATTCTAAAAGCAATCATGGATATATACCAAGATTTACACACAAGGATATTATACATACTGTTATACATAATAGTACAAAATTGAAAACAACTTTAGCGTTCTCCTGCATGGAGTTTTGTTTAAATAAGTCATGCTACTTCCAGAATCAATTTTGGCCATTAAAAATAAGGTGAAAAGACATAATGATGTGAAAAATGCTTATGATATATTAATTAATGAAAAATTAGCAAATGAACAATATGTATAGTATTAACCAAATTATGTAGAACATATATGTGTTTATACCCACACACATGTAGAGAAAAAGACTCATGTACTGAAATGCTAACAGTAGCTGTTTCTGAATATGTTTCTTTTTCTGTTTATTGACCGGATGTTTCTTAAAGACAATCATATCACGACAGAAAATAAGCAGGATGAACAAGAAAGCAGGGGTTAGCAAGGAACTGCTTGGAAAGCAGGTCTTTGGGTGGAATTTTTTGGATGGTTTTGGTTGACACTATACCTAACGGCCCGATGGCTTTAGCCCTGAGAGGGTGGCACTCATGTGTGTATTTTAGGGCATTTGTCTGCTTTTGAATGTATGATTGGCTCCCCCATATTTTATGGCATCTCAGTAGCTGGTATTGCCTTGAGGAAGGATGATAAAATATGTATAAGAGTTTACCATGTTCAGGAAATTTCCTACATGGAAGTTCATCCTACTGAGGAGATGCTGAGAGAATTGAGCCCAACTCTTAAGCTCCATCCTCTGGCAGACATTGACCTAGTTAGTTCACTCCTGAATGGATTTTAGTTTGCTGTCTCAGAGTGAGCCCTGGGTTCCACGGATCACATTAGTCTCTCCCAGGCAGCTTCCAGTGAGCTCACTGCACAGCCACGGGAGACCATAAAATGGAACACACCTAGCGGCTACTTTCACTGTCACAAAGAAAAAAAAAAAAAAAAAGAGGACTTCTCCATATTTCCCTAGCTCTGATTTTTTTCGTCAAAAATATTCTTAAGGTTTATCAACTTTAAATTTACAAGGACAGCCTCATTTTTATTTGAGTTTCTTTTACCTGTGCTGCTGCTCTTGTACATTCCTTCCGTGTCACTAGGTTCCCTTCTCTGTGCTTCTTGGGTCTCTTCTACCTTCACCCTTCGCCCACGCTGACCCTCCTTCAGATACTTCCCCATCTTTGCTATATGAAAACTTGCCTGTCCTCAAAGACTCAGATCAAATTCCAGTTTCTTAATTTTCCTTTACATATTTGCCCTGTGTTATGACTTTCTCCTTTGAACCTTTTGCTCTGTTTTTTGAAAATCTAAGGGTAGCATGAGTTCATGGGGAGAAATGTTAATTAGGAGGCCGGAGACCTAGTATCCATTTCCTGTCTGTCAAGAGCCACCAGTAGAGCTTGGCCAAGCCTGCTGGTGTCTTGATAGTTTCTGTCAATTCAAATAAGGATTTCCAAAATCCTGTTTGCGAGGGGTATGAACTTGGACAAGTTATTTAAACTGTTCTTCAGTTTAGTTATCAGTAAAATGTGAGGAATAATAGCACTTGGTGTGAAGGAGGATTAAATGAGTTAATACAGGTAAAACAAATATAAGTGTGCCTAGTCTATAGTTAGGAATAAATAAATATTAGCTATTTTCAAATAGCTCTAGTAATTCTACACAGACATGTCATCCAAAATTCAAGTAGTCACCAAGAAATCTGTTTGATAAGATAGAAGCCTACTTAATAACATTACTAAAATTCATATCCCTCCTTTAAGTCATTTTACAGAAATGTGGAGAAAGAGATGAATTTGACCAAAACCCAGAATTGCTGAATATTCTTGAATGGGGTAATGTAGTGAGCCTCATTAATATAGCTGAGTTTTACATATTGTGTGTATAAGGAAAGTCCACTTACCAAGTGATTTATTTCAATTACCTACCTGTATAGTGTACTATCAGAAATGATTATGTAGGATGAGCAAATGACAGCTTTATCCTTCTTCTTTTCTACCATTTACAAATATAACCCTTTTAAAAAAATTATAAACTTCAGAGATCATTGATCACATAGGATTTCTATTTCTTATCAGCTTTATTTATATAGATGTGGAATGAACATTTGTAAGGTTCTGTAACTCAGCAGATCATGAGAATATTTTAAGTATTATCCAATAAGCTGGTAAAAATGAAAGCATATATAGAACCTAGAAAAAAAATCTTAAGAGTAAAATGTTTTTGTCGAGGTTATGTGTTGTTATAAATATGAGTTTACTGTTTTAAAAATTATTTAAATGTTCATGCGGAAAGAGAAAACTAGTAAGAATGAAAGTGTTCTTAACTTTAAAAGAAGACATAAAATGTAGTAAAAGATGTATCACTTTAGTATTGAATTACTTTCGCTTTCTAAAATTTTCAAGGTCACTATATCCCTCAATTAAAATGTTGACAGATTGGGGCTGGGGTTTTGGCTCAGCGGTAGAGTGTTCGCCTAGCATGTGCGCGGCCCGAGTTCAATCCTCAGCACCATGTAAACATAAATGCATTGCATTGTGTACAACTAAAGCAAATAAATAAATAAATATAAAAAAAATGTTGACAGATAATAGGAAAGAATGGAAAAATACTACAGAAATAAAATTCCATGCAGAATTGTTACACATGAGTGTTTTAAAACTATGAGCATCATTATTGATAATCACTGAATAAATGCATCATACTCTGTACAGAGGAACTGACATTTATCAGAGTTGTATCAATTACTTAAACACTTAACTTTAAAAGAAGGAAGTCTTACATAGGAAGAGAAGGTACCGAAAAATGAAGTACCAGGGAAGATATAATAAGATAGGAATTTTGGATGGTGATGCATTTACATTTTGACCCATGTAAAAAAATCAACAGACCTTCGGATGAAAAATTCTGAAAAAGATTACATTTGTAAAATTGTGCTTGAATGTAGTTGGTTGAGGAAAGATAGGTGGGCAGCCTGCCCCAGTTTTAGTAATACTTCCGCTGCGTCTTCATGATATCATCCAGGCATTTCCACCATATTTCTTTCTTTGGTTCTGTTTTGGTGGGTGGTGCCTTCTGTACCAACAGTTTGTTCAGACAATAGTGCTGGCTGTCCTTCACCCATTCTGAAAGTCATGCTATCAGACTGTCCACTTGGGTGACAGTTCTTTGGCACCTTGCCACTTTGAGAGTGCCCTAGTTGGCCAGAGCACACTCATGTCCCCACTGGTTGGGTTTCCCATTCTTCATCCCAGCAGAGGTTCCTCCCTGCTCAATGGAAGGCAGGTCTCTCTAGTGAAGAGCTGTCTAGCTGGCCCACGCTCTGCTAGGTTAGATAGCTCCTCCTGAACTGCCTAAGGCCCATTCAATGTTTTCTAAATTTGCTGTTTTTGGATATACCTGACAGCAGGGTGAATTTTGACATATTATACATACATGGGGTGCAATCCATCACAATTTTGATCCCATTCTTGTGGTTGTACATGATGTGGCGTTACACTGGTCGTGTAGTCATATGTGACCATAGGAAAGTTACGTCTGATCCATTCTACTATCTTTCCTATTCCCACCTCCTCTTTATTCCCCTTTGTCCAATACAATGAACTTCTATGCTTCCCTTCTCTAGCCTCCCTTGTTATGGGTTAGCATCCACATATCAGAGATAACATTCCACCTTTGGTTTTTTGGAACTGGCTTATTTCACTTAGCACGATATTTTCCAGTTCCCTTCATTTACCGGCAAATGCCATAATTCCATTCCTTTTACCATTTAAAATCTTCAACTTGACTCCAGAGTCAAGTTTAAAGTCTTCTCTTTGCTTGAAAACCTTACACACAGACAAGTTATCTTTAGAGGAGTAAGACTCATGACACTCATCTGTTGCCTTGGTAGCTAACAGCTGCCATGATTTCAGGGATTCACCTGGGGTTATTCACAAAGATGGTCTGGGTGAGCAGGTCACACTTGGCTGGCCTGAAAACCACTCCTTAGCAGGATTTGAGTACCTGTCAGTGGGGAGAGGGGTTGAGACATTCAACACTTGCACCCACCACCCATGGTGGAGGTCTAACTGGAGTCAAGGTGTCTTCTAAAGAGCCGTGTGTTGTCAAAGGACTGTTTCTTCTCGTGTATTAGCCAAGAGTTAATTTTATCTTTATCCTCTCAGGACTATTTTAATTCCTGACACTTTTTCACATTGCCATTGGTATAATTTAAAATAGACAAACTCATGTTCCTGTGTCTTACACTCCTGGTACTCACTCTTCCTGACTGGTTTGGATTCCACAATCTATGTGAACTCATGCTGCTAGCTGCTCATTAAATTGTTCTTGCCTAAGTACTTCCTGATCACTTCTATTATTATTTGTTCTTATTCTTCCCTAGTATTGATGTTTGCTGCTTGGTAATTTCCTGGATCTTCCCTTTGGCATATAGTGAAGATTGGAATAGTTATCATTATAATTATTTTCTGACTCTTTCTGCACCCCATCCTGTATTCTCTATTTTCTGCATTGTGTATATGACTTTAATATCTATAAGATGCAAACATATTATTCATATAAATCAAATATTTTATTTATTTTTTTAGTTGTAGATGGATGCATACTTTCTATGTTTTTATGTGGTGCTGAGGATTAAACCCAGTGTCTCATGCTTGCTAGGCAAGCGCTCTGCCACTGAACCACTACCCCAGCCCCTCAAATATTTTATTTTGAGGACATTATTCTTGATATTTATTAGAACAGAGATTTTATGTTACTAAAGTATATATATTTTTAATTTGCTTAAATTAAAAAAAAAAAGATGCCTAAAAATTGAGCCTTAATAGCTCAATAAGCCTTTTTGGCAAATCACATGGCTTTTTGTGAATAAAATGAGAAGGGCCATGGTATTAAAATTAGTTACTTAAAAATGCAAATTAATAAAGTACTATTTTCTTCATGTTAATATCCAAGAGCAACTTATCTCTTTAAATATCTCTTTACTTTTTCTTTTATCAACTATGGTTTTTATTATTATCATAGTATGGATATAAATCAATCTTTATGGACTTGAGTCACAGAAGAGACACAATTAATTAATTAAGCAGTCAAACTATGGTTTTTACTGGGTTAGTCAAGACAGAAGACAGAAGAAAGGGGGCATCAATAAGACATAGCCCTTGGATATAAGAAGATCATAATCTAGTGTGGCAAGTAAGCGAGACTTTATAATGCTGTGTTTGAATAATAGAGATTAGCTGGAAGGCTAGAAGGAACCTTCAGAGACACAAGTTGGGGCAGCTTCCCACACTAGAGGAGGAAGGATTTGGGCCATGCTTGGAAGGGGAGGGTCCTCCCGAGAGAGAGACCACTACATTTGTAGGTGACACTGTGAAAGTCTGCCTTTGCAATTTGGGTGGAATGATTCTTAATGTTTGCTGCTTGGTAATTTCCTGGATCTCCCTTTTGACATATCGTGTAGATTAGAATAGTTACCGTTCCAATTATTTTCTGAGTTTTTCTGCACCCAATCCTTCATTCTCTACGTTCTGCATTATTTGTAACTTTAATACTGACCACCTCTGATGGGCTGGAATCCCCATAAAAGGAGAGAACATGCTATTCTTCTTCACTGCTACACTCATCCTCTAGCACAGTGCTGAGCAAATAATACATGCTCAGTAAACACTGGCTGAGGGAATGAATGGGTTGTGAAAGGCTGTGGGCAGTGAGAATCAAGGGGGTCGTTGAAAGCGTTCTGCGATCCCGCGTGGCACATAGGAAGGTGGCAGCAGCTCTGGTAGAAACCTGGAGGATAGATTGAAAAACAATCAGACTGCTGCTAGAAAGACGAGTTAGCTAATCCAAAAGGGAAATGCAGGGGGCTTAAAGGGGTGGCTCTATGGATGGTGGGACAGCATCTGAAATGCCGGGGAAGTGATTCCTGGACTGGTCAGCTGTGAAAGGTAAAAGAGAGCAGAAAGGAAGCAGGTGTGGGGTTGTGAGGTTGACGAGATGCGAGTGCTATTCACTGAGCTCAGCAATGCCAAATATGGAACAAGGTTCAGAGGTAGGCCAAGTTTAATTTTGGATGCGCTATTTGTTTTTCCCTGAAGGACATTGAAATGAGGCAGAATCCAGACTAGGAGACATGACTCTGGGATGCTTGGCTTGAGGGCACCTCAGGAAATGAGATCAGAGCGTGAAGGCAGAAGAGAGCTGGAATGAAGGTGGAACCTTGGGGACCTCACGCATCCAAGGGATGGGCCGACGCAGAGATGCCAAGACGCCAGTGAACATCGATTCACATGTGAACTAGGAGACAGATCCTGCCACAGGGACTTTGCATATGTGACCTTCTTTAATCATCACAGCAGCTGAGACAAGACTTATCAGAGAAGTAGGAACTTTTGCAGAAAATGCATCCCCAAGCCCAGCTGGAGGGAGTCTAAGTTGGCATTGGCACACATTTTCTGTAAAGGCCCAGGCAGTAGATAGTTCAGACTTTCTGACTTCCCTGTCACTCACCATGACACCATGACAGCTACTCAACTCTGCATCCAGGGTGCAGCCATGGAGGAGCAAATTGGCTAGGTTCCAATCAAGCTTTTAGCTTTGTGGACACTGAAATTGAATTCATAGAATTTTCATATGTCATAAAGTATTATTTTTTTTTGGTCTTGGGGATTGAACCCAGTGGTCCTTCCCAAACCATTGAGCCACATCCCCAGCCCAGAATTATTTTTTGGATTGTTTTAACCATTTAAAAATGTGAAAACTATTCTAATATCCTGGATGATACAAAATCAGGGAGTGGGCTGTGGTTGGCTTCTTGCTTAAACAGGGCTGTTACGTGTCCAGTTCAAATATATGAGCCCCCCCCCCCCCCACACACACAAATATTGCTTGTGTCTTGCAAATAGTTGGTGACCCAGAAAAAGTGGTTTCAGCAGGGCAGAGGAGCAGATACGCATGGTAATCTGTTAGAGAGTAATTAGAGGGTTGGCAGAATAAATGTAGAGACTTGTTGAAGTTTGATAGGGAAGGAAAAGAGAATTAAGGAAACAATTGAAGGGAAAGGGCTTTTTGTTTATTCAAACAAATTAATTGTGTTATTATTATTATTATTATTATTATTATTGGCTAAGGAAGCTTCTTTTTTAATTTGGTGCTTTTATTTTTATTTATTTTTAAAAATTTTTTAGTTGTAAATTGACCCAATACCTTTATTTTGCTTATTTATTTTTATGTGGTGCTGAGGATCAAACCCAGGGCCTCACACATTTCAGGCAAGCACTCTGCCACTGAGCTACATATAGCCTCAGCCCCCTTATGTGGTGTTTTTAGATATACATGATAGTAGGGCGTATTTTGATATATTATACAAACATAGAGTGCAACCCATTTCAATTTGGATCCCATTCTTGTGGTTGTACATGATGTAGAGTTATACTGGTTGTGCATTCATATATGAGCATAGGTTAGTTATGTCCAATTCATTTTACTATCTTTCCTATTCCCATCCCCACTCCTTTTCCTTCATTCCCCTTTGTCTAATCCATTGAACTTCTACACTTCCCCTGCCTACTCTCCCTTGTTATGGGTTAGCATCCATATATCAGAGAGAACATTAAGCCCTTGATTATTTGGAACTGACTTATTTTACTTAGCATGATATTCTCTAGTTCCACCCATTTACCAGAAAATGCCATAATTTCATTCTTCTTTATGGATGAATAATATTCCATTATGTATATATACCACATTTTTCTTTATCCATTCATCTGTTGAAGGACACCTTGGTTTGGTCCATTGTTTGGTTGTTGATTTGAGCTGCTATAAACATTGATGTGGCTGTGTCACTGTAGTATGCTGATTTTAATGTCTTTGGGTATAAGCTGAGGAGTGTGATAGCTGGGTCAAATGGTGGTTCCATTCCAAGTTTTCTAAGGAAACTTCATATTGCTTTCCATAACAGTTACACCAATTCACAATCCTACCAGCATTGGGTTTCTGGTCTAATGCCTAAGTCCTTAATCCACTTTGAATTGAGTTTGGTTCAAAGTGAGAGATAGGGGTTCAATTTCAGTCTACTACATATGGATATCAGTTATCTCAGCACCATTTGTTAAAGAGGCTATCTTTTCTCCAGTGTATGTTTGTGGCGCCTTTGTCTAGTATGAGATAACTGTATTTATGTGGTTTTGTCTCTATGTCTTCTATTATGTTCCATTAGTCTTCATATATTTTTTGGTGCCAATGCCATGCCATTTTTGTTACTATAGCTCTGTAGTATAATTTAAGGTCAGGTACTGTGAAGCCTCCTGCATTACTTTTCTTGCTAAGGATTGATTTGGCTGTTCTGGGCCTCTTATTTTTCCAAATGAATCTCAGGACTGCTTTTTCTATTTCTTTAAAGAACATTATTGGAATTTCAATGGGAATTAAAATTAATCTTCTCAGAAGGCTAAGAGAAATTCAATTTGATCCTTAAGATCATTTTGTCTGACAGATGAGTTTCAAGTTGAAAAATGAATTCCATCTCTTAGCCACTCCCTGTGTTTAGGTAATTCCTACTTATGCACACACAGGGACCTGCATTGGTGACATTATTTGTAAGACAAGTGTCTTGATGTGGTTATCCCTTTCTAGCTCTTAGCTGCTCTGGCAAATGGAATATTCCTGAGAGTAAAAAACAACTTGCTTAAGACTTAGGGATGTTGCAAGTAGTTGAAGTATAACAGAGAGAGCTTTTTTAAATCCATGCTGAAAGATATGTTAATATTAACCACACCAAGCATTCTTTTCCCTTTATTTTCAAAACTATTGAACACTGTCATAGAGAAATAGTCCAAAAATGATGAGGGAATACAAGCAGTGGTGTTGAAAACTAAATTCTACCTTCAGTGTGAATATGGCTAGGGCTTCCATCCATCAGAGCAGTTTGGAGACTATGCTGCCTAATTGACCAAGAAGCAAGGGACCCTTGCATCCTTACTGGTCCACCCGACCCCCTCAGTGCAACAATGACTAAGCCCTTCAATGGCCCGAGCCCTTTTGTGAGCTAACAAGAAAAGGTGAAAGGTGAGCAGGTATAAAACCAGTGCATGTGCAAACATTTTTAGGTCAAGAGAAAAGTGTTGGGGGAAGGAAACTTTAGCAGAGCTTCAGAATGCATTCTGTATAATAATAAAAAGTTAAAGCAAATGACAGAGAAGGATAACACTCAAGTTGTGTAAATTATTATTGAAATATTTCTTATTAATCTATGATGATAAGCCTCCTCTCTAATATGCTTAGTTATCAAAGGAAAGTAATGTCAAGATGTAATAGCACTTTTCTAAATTTCAAGGAGGACTAGGAGTCAAATATGTTATATGAAGAATACTTTATTCTGTGAATAAATTATTTCACAGCTTTAATTAGGCTTCTAATCCAATTTACATTTAATTTTGGTAGGACTTTTCCCTCCTGGCTTTCTCACAGAGATCACTGAGCCTGCTGCTGCTGTCACTAACCTTGACCCTACTCATCCGCCCTGAATCTGAAGTCACCCAGAAGCCAATTTTATATCTATCTATTTTTCTATCTACCTACCTATCTACCTATCTTGAACAAACTGATGGTGTTTAATTATTATTTAATGGTATTTTCATACTATAGTTACCTTCTGAGATCAAACCCATTAGTTATGTTTTTCACTCTGTTTCCTCTTCTTTAAAAACAAACGTGTGGCATGTGTGATTTGGGGACATATTGTCTTCCTCAATGGCAGTACACCCAAGATGAATGTTTTGGAGACTGCAGAAACAAAATGTTTTGAAATTTCCTCTTAATTTATTGGAGCTGATGAGTGTTATAATTAAAGATTAGAAATGAAAGGAAATCATTTCAAAGCATAAATTTTCCTGGAAAAGGATTATCTGTTTAATTACCAAGAAGGATTCTCATTATAAAATTCAAACTTTTCGAACAGCAGAGACGCAGGTAATAATTTTAAGTCATTTTTATTGTGAAGTATTATATGAACGTAGAAGAGTAGATAAAATACACACAGCATTAAATACTTACAAAACAAGCATCCATGTAAACACCATCCAAGTTTAAAAAGTCATTGCCATATCTGATGCCTCCCAAATGCCTGTTTTCTATAACGCCTCCCTGCATTCCAAATAGAGATGACTTTATGCTCAGTTTTCTGGTAATTGTTTTCTTGTTTTTCTATTTTTTCTATATATGGATATAGCCAAGCAGTATAGTTTTTAAACTTCATATGCAAAGAGCAAGCTGTCAACATTTACCTCCATCTAACTTCTTCTGCTCAACATAACATTGGTAAGACTTTTCCATGATGCTGTGAATAGCTCTCATCTTCTAATTTCGCTGATAGGGTATTTCATAGTATGAATATTCCTGGACTGCCATTTTGGCTATTACCAATATTCTTGGAATGGACATTCTTGTACCTGTCTCCATTATTCTTAAAGATACCTATTAGGGATGGAATATCTGGGTCACAGGGTGTACTGAAATCACAATTTTCAAGTCTAAATTATTTTAAGAGATGTAACTTCTACACTTAGTTTCTAGACTTTTATTCTTTACCCCAAAAGACAGGGTCATACCTTTGTGGACACAAAAGCCCAAATAGTAGGAATAGAGGCTTTAAATCAGTCCATTTATAACAGTTTGAATATTTTTACTTCCCATGCTGTTGTTCAGTGAAGTCCCCAAGGCACATTGTTTATATTTACAAGTTGTGTCTTAAATCTAATGGGCTGGTTAGGTATATTAATTGATTGCCATTTGCACATGAAAACTGCCTTCCCCATTCGCACTGTCCTCCTCTGTCTTGCTCTGTTGCTTGGGAAGTTGACCCTACCGAGTACAGTCCCTGGTCTTCTTGTTGGTTAGCTTCTGGTTGAATTTGGCCAGTGGGAGTTTGGATTGGCTTTGAGTTCTGGTGTCTCATGTATGTGACTACTAGGATGCACCGCAGAAGGCCTGAGGGACAGGAAGTTTTATCAATGGCTTCCTCTCTGCTTTGCCACTGGGTCTCTGGCAGCATTTCCACACTCTGTGTCTCTAGTTTCTCCTGGAAGGCTCCTCTCTGCACAACGCTGCTCTTGCTGGGTTCCAGGACCACCATGGTTTCCTGCCATTTCTTCCCATTGGTCTCAGCTACCCACTACTATTAGTGTCGAGGACCTTGCTGTTACTTATTTGTTCCCCTTTCTTGCTCCACAGTTCTGTAAGGCTTTTTAAAAGTCTTAAAAAAATCTTCGTTGATCCATTTGGAGTAAATTCTGTTTCCTGCTGGGATCATACCTGATACCCATTTTTAGAAATTGCAAAGCTTTCTCTATCTATCAAATGGAATGTCTGTTCAAATTTCCTGAATAGTTGTCACATTTGCTTTCAGGTTTAAGTGGAAAAGCACTATTACAAATGAAGACAGCTATACAAATATAAAAAGAGACACAAAAGACTCAATGGGATGGACTATTAGATGATGAGCGAAAAAGCAAATTGGACTATGCATCCTATAAATTAATCCAGGAACTCATTTGCTTTTTCTGCACACTGGAGAACAGTCAAATTTACCATCATCTTCTCAATCACTAATTCTCTTAGGTCTCTTAGTCATCCTACTTTTATAAGTGTGTTCAAGAGGTTCTTCTTTCCGGTCAACAAAATTGTCCTCCTGAATTTATCTTTTTTGTTCTGATTTTTTTTCCCCAAAGAGAACATCACATTCCAAATGTGTGAATAAGGTCAAATATCCAGTTCAAATACCTCAAAGAACAGGAATTTCACATTTTAACTGACCATAGGTTCTATTCTAATTTTATGATGTTTCTTCTTAGAAGAGGAAAATATACACACAACCTGTGCAGGATCCCTGCCCTGTTAAGCTCAGAACAACATTTAATACCACCTTAGCTATTGCAGGCATCGCTACTGTGGCTAAGTATGAATTGATGTGAATTCCCAAACTTAGATAAGTTTAGGAATTAATGGAAACACTTATTTTTGTTAACCTATTTTTGTCTAGAGTACTTGGATTTTATCAACTTCTAGACCAAAGAAGTTATTTTTGTTTTTAAAATCAGCTGTATTGTAATTTGAATGTAATGTAGCAATCTCTCTCTAGCACCATTTGAGTTACTTCTCCATAAGATTAAATATTTAAGCACTCAATAAAAAAGCTCATCTCTACAGAGAAGAAAAACAAAAAATAAACATGAGTGTATTGAACTGACCCCAGAGACACTACTATGTCACTGTCTATAGATAATGAAGATTTTGTCAAAAATTTAATTGGACCCTTTGAACGCACAAATCTTGCTATGTATCTGAAATACTACACTAAATCTTGGTCTTGATGTGTCATTTCTGAGATGAAGGACTGTGTGATATTGCCCAAGATGTTCATGTCCATTGGAATCACGTCTGGCATGTGGTGGATACTCAATAAAGGTCATGTGTCCTTGAGAAAGCCAAACATCAGTCATTCATTGAATCACTCTGATTCTTTATACATGCCAAATATTTATTATTACTTGAACTTTATTTGATATTCTGATAAGTCTCTGGCTTATAGCTTTGGTGTTTGACATGCAGCAGGAAACAGCTTGTAAGGATGGGATATATTCCTATGGAATATCCTGTCTTTGGGGCTAATTCCCACCACCCAGCTGCTCTTTGTATTGCTTAATAGACTCTGAAACCAGTATGAGGCCAACGTACAGTTAATAATTTTACAACAGTCCTTTTCTAACACACAAAAATAAGTCATTTGAAAAAAAAGAATTTACATACAATTTGTTCAACACATAACAGAGACATTTATCCCTATGGAGAAGACAAAGGTTGTAATGGGTTTTAACACATATTGCAGCACATATGGATACACAGTAACATTTGACATTGTAGTATCTCTTAGAGCATTCAGAAACAATTATTTTTCCTATTCTACTTCTACCTTTCCATTGCTGAAATTTCTCAAATTAGTGAAATTTCTGAGGCTTTGGATGAAATCTATTGTGTGTGTTTGTATATATACACACATACACACACACACAGAGACATGTTTATGTACATATTCATATATATAATTTTTTAGAAGTTACATAATTGCTGACTCTGGTTTCTGTACTACCTCTCTGCCTTCTAATCCTTGGTTCTATTTTAATTGAATGTGTTCAATACTTGGAAAAATACAAGGTAGAAAACAGTTAACATCATGGAAAAAAACAGTGCAAAGGTGCCAAAGACAGAAGGGACCCTGAGGGGGGCTGGCAGTAGAAAAAGCAGGCTTAGCAAAACCAATTGACATTTCCAGGGTAAGTAGATTGAAGTTCCCAGGAGTTCTTTTGGGTTTTGTAAAAGAAAAGTGTATGTATGAAAATACCATGTGCACAGAGTCTAGAGCCAAGACAGAGCTCCTGCATTAGCAGCAACCTACCATTTCCCCTCTCCTAGGGGGTATTTTGCAATTCATCCATTCATTCTTTAAAACTTCAACATTGTATAAAATTTGTATGTTGTGCTTGCCACAGACTCAGTACAGCAGGAGTTGTGCCTGAGACCAGGGAGCTGACTTGAAGGTCCTTCTTATTGTGTGGAAGAGGGAATTGAAGTCTAGAGCAGTCAGTGACTCACCCAGATTCACCTGTTACTGAGAAAACAGGACAAAAAGTCAATTAGCCATTTCTTATCCTGTGTGCTGTTATTTAGCACATGTTCAAATGATGAATTAAATTAATATAAAATTCTGATAAATCAGAAAAAAATCTATTGTCATAACATAGGTATGATTTCCAAACTGCTATTTGTATGCGTTATTGACATACAACCATTTTCACACACACACACACACACACACACACACACACACAAGTGAACTAAATGTCACAAATTCTGAATGTTTAAATAAAACAGTGGACTTTGACAAGAAAACAAGAATTTTTGCTATTAGAAAGCAATTCTCAGTTTGATATTTTTAGCATGATTTAAAAGTATAAAAATTTATAGAAGAAAGAATACAGATCAGGAGGTAATGGGCTCTTTTTCCTGGAATTATGTCAGCCGTTGGACTTTGGCAAGATTATTTAACTTCTCCAATTCTCACCTTTTCCATTTGGAAATGAATGCATTTTCTGTGTTAGTCAACTTTCTGTTACTGTGACAAAATACCTGACACAATCAACTTATATAGAGCAAAGATCTGTTTTATTTTGGCTCATGGTTTATTCCATGGTCACTTAGCCCATGTGAAACAGCACACCATGGTGGGCAGTGTGTGGTAGGGCAGATCTGCTCACCTCATGGTGGCCTGGAGGGAGGAGTGGAGTTCATTAAATAGAAGAGATTGAACAGAGCTAATTTAAAAAGTATACTCAGAATTCTTCTCATCTCTTGGCTTACCTGGGCATTACAAATTTATTTGTCTTAATGATAAGTCCTCATTTTATTCCCAGCTCTGGGGAACATTGCAGAGTCATGGAGGAAAAACCTGGCATATTTTGGCCTGAGCCCAGTGTTCAGAGAGTACAATTAAACATATGTAGAGCAACAGAATAGTTTTATATGTAAAGAGGGAGGAAATAAGCATCAATACACAATAAGAAAGTAGGATTTTAATATTATAAGATTTTTGATCATTGGGTAAATCTGTTTCTAAAAGTCAACACTGTGACATTTAAGTTTCCCACAAAAAGCATATTTTTAAATGGAGAAAAAAAATTTAATTTTCAGAAAAAAAATGGGAATTTCGGATTGCACAAAGTCTGAATTGATAAAGGTATAGATTTTTCAAATTGGGGGGAGAAATTATATAATTGCTTGCATTCTTTTCAGCAGTCATGTAAAATGTTTTCCCCAATAAAATCTTAGGAAAAATTTTAAAATTTGATTTTTAAATTTATTCTAATTTGTTATATATGACAGCAGAATGCATTTCAATTCATATTACACACGTAGAGCACAATTTCTCATGTCTCTGGTTATACACAAAGTAGTCACACAATTCGTGTCTTCGTACATGTATGTAGGGTAATGATGTCCATCTCATTCCACGGTCTTTCCTACTCCCATTCCCTTCCCCCCCTTTGCCTTATATAAAGTTTGTCTATTCCTCCCATTCTCCCCACCCCATCCTCATTGTGTATCTGCATCCTTATATTAGAGAAAACATTTGACATTTGTTTTTTGGGGATTGGCTTACTTCACTTAGCATTATGTCCTACAACTCCATTTGTTTACCTGCAAATGTCATGGATTTTATTCTCTTTTAGTGCTGAGTAATATTCCACTGTGTATCTATACCACATTTTCTTTATCCATTCATCTACTGAAGGGCATCTAGGTTGGTTCCACAGTTTAGCTGTTGTGAATTGTGCTGCTATAAACACTGATGTGGCTGGGTCCCTGTAGTATGCTGTTTTTAAGTCCTTTGGGTAGAAACTGAGGAGCGGGATAGCTGGGTCAAATTGCTTTCCATTTGGCTTCCCCAATTTGCAGTCTCACCAGCAACGTATGAGTGTGCCTTTTCCCCCACTTCCTCGCCAACAGTTATTGTTGTTTGTATTCTTAATAGCTGCCATTCTGACTGGAGTGAGATGAAATCTTAAGAGTAGTTTTGATTTGCATTTCTCTAATTGCTAGAGATGTTGAACATTATTTCATGTATTTGTTGATTGATTTTATATCTTCTTCTAAGAAGTGTCTGTTCAGTTCCTTGGCCCTTCAGTTCCTTTATTGATTGGGTTATTTGTTTTTTTTTTTTTTGGTGTTAATTACAGTATCTTATATTAGACAAAGGTGCCAAAAGCATATATTGGAGAAAAGATAGCCGCTTCATGGTGCTGGGAAAACTGGAAATCCATATGGGACAAAATAAAATTAAGCCCCTATCCTCTCACCGTGCACAAAACTCAACTCAAAGTGGATCAAGGATCTAGGAATTAAACCAGAGATCTTGAGCCTAATAGAAGAAAAAGTAGGCCCAAGTCTTCATCGTGTCTGATTAGGCCCCAAATTCCTCAACAAGTCTACTTAATCTCAAGAAATAAAATCAAGAATCAATAAATGGGATGGATTCAAACTCAAAAGCTTCTTCTCGGTAAAATCAATTTCTTAATGGTCTCATTATGGCTTACTCATTTTGAAAGGGCACTCTGTTGGGCAAACAAGGGGAAGTGACCTGGAGCATACACGGCAGACCTTGGAGAGGAGCATAATTTGAGAGAAGGGGCAGTGCCGGGACCCTCACAGGTGCACTGCCCCTGACGCTGAGGCCACACCCAGCAATCCAGCAGTATCTTGCGCCGGTGAAAGACTCCAAAAGAGGGAGTGCTTGGGAATCATGATTGGAAGACATCAACCTGCCTTGGTCAGGAGCTGGATGACTATTCCTCAAAGGTGGACGAGGTCCTTTTGCACTCTTTTCAATTGCACACGAGATTGTTACAGCATCTTGGGCAGAAGCATGACTTTGCTCTTGTTTTCTTTAAAGCTGTCATGGGTACCCTATTGACAGGGGGTGGACTGTGGTGGCTTTATAACGTGTCATGTAGGCTAGACTCAGCTTCCTTTCTTAGAATTCTTTCCACTATAGCTTTCCCATTGGGGTGGGCGACAAGACAGATTTTGGGGAGACTTGGAGGATGGAAGCAAAGCACCACTCTATTATTTTTAGAATAGAAAGTCAGTGCATGTGCTGTTGACAGCTCAGCCCTGTGTCAGGTGCTGGTATGAAGCACAAGCCAAGCCCGTGACTGCTCTACCTTCCTCTGAATCCTCCTTCAGCCTTCTCGATCCCTGGGCCAGGTGTGTGTTTAGTTCCTGGTCGAAGAGCACCAACTCTTGGCAAGCTGATCTCGTCACTGAAGTCAGAGACTGGGACACTTCTGCTATCCAGCTATTCTCCCCATCATTTTGTTTTAAAGATCACTTAGTTTTTTTTTTTTTTTAATATTTATTTATTTGCTTTAGTTGTACACAATTCGTTTATGTGTACGTGGTGCTGAGGATCGAACCCGGGCCGCGCACGTTCTAGGCGAGCGCTCTACCGCTGAGCCACAACCCCAGCCCAGTTTTTTTATTTTTATTTTTTATGTTTGATAAATTTGAAGACATTTCTTTGTGCTTCTGACTGCTTTTACTCAACAGAGATGGACAGGCATGCCATTTGGTTGCGGGTTGGTTGAAGCAGATTCATTCTCTTACCTCACACAGTATTTTAAATCACAGTAATGGGCACACTATTCTATAAAGTGGACTCTGTATATTCCATCATTTTGTTTTCTTTTGCTTCTTTTGTGGGCCTATGTAAGAGTGTGTGCAGGTGTACCTGTGAGTGTGCGTGTTTGGGAGTGTGCGTGGTAGGAGGGAGAGACTTGTCAAGGCCCCACAGCTAGCTATGGCACTAATCACTTCACAGTTAGCTCAAAATTTTGCTGAGTCATCCTGTCACCTTGCCATTCTCTTATCAAATGCAGAAACTTAATAATGTACACTAAGGTCACCCTTACAGTTTAAGAAATAAAGAATTGTAAAGCTCCTTCATGGAAATAAATGTGATAATATGACCATTAGTGAAGCTTGAAATTTATTTATTTTTTTTTAAATTCCTTAATTCATTTTTGTTTTTGGATCTGTTCTGCTTAAAGCTAATTCATGTTATTTTATTCTCCCCTTGTTCTATAGATCTGTGAATTGGATAAGCCGTGTTTTCATAGAATTAGTCTGTGACTGTAAATAAATTATCAGTAAAATAATGATACCTACAATTCTAGTAAAAGGGTTTAATGTATTCATAAAATGTGTAATGTCTTTGTGTTTTTGTGTCAAGTTTCAGAGACATGAGCAATCCTCTCCAATTTTCCAGAATGTAGATAACTTCTTGTTCTACAGCAATTAAGCCCTGGTTTGGCCAGGCAAAATTAATGGAAGAAGTTCCAGAAATAAAAGATATTTATTGAAAATGTCTCCCTTGTTGGTTTCTAAGGCTTCCCTACCATGATATCATCACTCCAGACATGTAGATCACGTGTTGCTTCACGAAGTCAAAGTCTGGCTGGGGATATCTGAAGACTGTTTTGCTCCATCCATCCGTCCATCCATCTCTCCATCCATTCATCCATCTTTCTTGCGAACTAGCTATGTTTATTAGGTACCTGCAATGCAGGAACTATACTAGGGGCTTCACTACGCTTGTATCATTTGATATGTACAAAAACCTCCTTGACCATCTATTTTTACAGACAAGGAAATTGAGACTCAGGGTGGTCAAGTAATTTATCCAAGAACCTAGTCTGCAAGCAATGGAGCTGGGCTGCAATTCAGGTATGCCCAAGTCCAGGTAGGAACACAGTTGCCTCTTTTGGTGATTCTTCTTTAAAATGGAAGTGTAGAGGAAGGGGAAAGAGAGGAAGTTCAGTAGTTGATGTAACTAGCTCAACTAGCCTTAAAATGTTCAGTATTTGAGTGGCTGGGGAAAGGATTGCCCATAGTTTGCATGATGTCTTTGTATGAATGATGAAAAGGCACCGCACTTCCCAAGCCAGATCCTGAGCTGGATTCTAGCCCTACTCCCCTCCCTGTCAGGTATCACAGGAGCGGAAGTCAGGAGACCAACTCCCACCTAATCTGCCACTCTCACCCCCACTCCTCAGCTTCATTTATAAAAGGAGACTGAAGGTGTGACATTGCAGATGTGTAGTTACAAAGTAACTTAGCTCCACCATTCTGGAAGCAAGGGCAGCACTTAGTTCAGAATCCTTGGCTAGACCTGCAGTCTGGCTACAAACCACCTTCCTTGTGTGTCTCAGTGCGTCTTCTGCTCCACACCAGCGGAGGTATCTCAAGGCATTTGACATCAAGCAAGGTTAAGAAACAAACAAGAAATGGAAAAATATAGTAAAGATTAATAAAACAGTAAAAATCTAGCAGATTAAAGTAGCATATAAATGTCCCATTTTTGTATTCCAAGTTATATATTGGAAGATGGTAAAAATAAAGTCTTTTTTTTTTCCCCTACATGGGTTCTGTGGAGCCATGATGTCAAGGGAGTTGAGAATGTGGGTAAAGTGATTATTGGAGAGCTGAGCTATTGTCATTTATCCTGAACAGGAAATGCAGATGTGAGCAGAGATTGGTAGGTCGGGATGAAGTGGAGGTGTAGGACCGGAGGCCCCCAGGGTTGAGGAGCAGGAGAAAGAGTGACTGCGGCAGAGCTGGCAGGAGAGACACTGTGTTCCCAGGTAGGACACCTGAAGGACATTGGAGAAGGGCATCCATTTGGAGACCAGGTGGGCTGAAAGGGAACTGGATATAGGGTCTCTTGTAGGAGCCCTAAATGGGGAGATAGCTAAGATTGCGGTTAGCTGTGAGCCATAAAGATGTTCAAGCATCACCACCTTCCATGATCTCCAAGACTTGGCCCGGGACATTGCGGATCAGGTTGGCGCCATTTTGTGGTGGTTAGAGGAGTGTGATTTGCGGGTAGGAGTTGTTCTTGGAGCTGGAGAGAGAAGCTAGCGGAATAAAGAGCCTGTTCGTTTCCAGTCTGCCTCTGAACTTATTCCCGCAGTTTTGTTGCTCCAAGCGGCCATCGCTTCAGGCAGCAACAGTCTCTGGCAATGGAGAGACCAAGAAGACCCAGGAAAGGGATCAGGGTGTTGGAATACACTGTTGAAATTCCCCGGGTGCCGTCAGGTCTTGGGGAGGAGGAGATATGCAATAAGAAGGGAGCTAATGTCTCTTAAGCCCGATGGCGACGTGGAGGATGTTGCCCAGGGAGTGGAGGCCTTGAAAGGGGAAACACCTGCCACACAGGTTGCAAAGGGGTGCCGAGGTCTGCAGGTGGCACTGGGCCGTGGCCTGGCACGATCTCCAAGGGGAAGACAGGGAATGTGTTAGGTCGCAAGAAAGGCTGGGTTCCATACAAGAGCTTGGGGAATGCTCAGTCAAGCAGCTGAAGACACAGGAAAATCGGCTTAGGATTCCATGGAGGCTTCCCAGGGCCTGGAAGAAAGATCTGAGAGGTGAGTGAGTCTGTGGGCACGTGCATCTGGGGGTGTAAGCCCAGAGCAGCATGGGAATGAGTGCAGGAAGGATGTGGGGCATGAGGGCTGTTGCACACCATAGATCCCATACTGGTATTCTCAGCAGTCTCTTGGTGTCTGGTGAGAGGAGAGAAATAGCGGCCTCTCAGGAGGCATCAGCTTCTTCTGAAATTAACTACTTTTCCTGCAAACTTTTGGTAGAGGACATCAAGTTGATCCCAAGTGATTGCTGCTTTTATATACAGTAATTAAAGTGTTTCAAGATTTGTATTAAGAATGTGGACTTTTTACTGGAGGGTGTTGTGGAAGATTAAGCAAGATACACAGAAAGCAAAGTAGCTAATGCTGTGTTCCTTGATTTGTAAGAATGAATTGCAACCACATGTTATTTCTTGTAATGTCAAATTAGCTTTTCTGGTGGAGTTTTTTGGGTCTTCTAAATATAGAATCATGTCATCAGCAAATAGGGGTAGTTTGAGTTTTTCTTTTCCTATTTGTATCCCTTTAATTTCTTTTGTCTAAGTGCTCTGGCTAGAGTTTCCAGGACTATGTTGAATAGAAGTGGTGAAAGAGGGCATCCTTGTCTTGTTCCAGTTTTTAGAGGGAATGCTCTAAATTTTTCTCCCTTTATAATGATGTTGGCCTTGGGTTTAGCATATGTAACTTTTACAATGTTGAGGTATGTTCCTAGTATCCTTAGTTTTGAGTTCAGCAAAGTAGCAGAGTACAAAATTAACACCCATAAATCAATTGTGTTCCAATACATCAGTGATGAATCAACTGAAAGAGAAATTAGGAAAACTATCCCTTTCACAATAGTGTCAAAGAAAATGAAATATTTGGGAATCAATCCAACAAAAGAGATGAAAGACTTCTCCAATGAAAACTACAGATCACTAAAGAAAAAACTGAAGAAGATCTTAGAAGATGGAAAGAGCTCCCATGTGCTTGGATAGGAAGAATTCATATTGTCAAAATGGCCATACTACCAACACTGTTATACAGATTTAATGCAATTCCTATTAAAATCCAAATGACATTCTTCATAGAACTAGAAAAAGCAATAATGAAATTCATTTGGAAAAATGAGAGGCCCAGAATAGCCAAAGCAAGAGAAATGAAGCAGGGGGCATCACAATACCAGACCTTAGAATATGCTATAGAGATATAGTAACAACAACAGCATGGTACTGGCACCAGAACAGACATGAAGACCAATGGTACAGAGTAGAAGACCCAGAAACAAACTCACATAAATACACTTATATCATACTAGAAAAAGGCACCATAAACATCCAATGGAGAAAAGATAGCCTTTTCAACAAATGGTGCTGGGATAACTGGAAATCCACATGTAACAATATGAAATTAGACCTCTAACTCTCACCCTGCAAAGTCAAAGTGGATCAAGGAATTTGGCATTGGACCAGAGACCCTGCACCTACTAAAAGAAAATGTAGGTCCGCCGGGTGCGGTGGCGCACGCACGCCTGTAATCCCAGCACTTGGGAGGCTGAGGCAGGAGGATCACGAGTTCAAAGTCAGCCTCAGCAATGGCGAGGCACTTAGCAACTCAGTGAGACCCTGTCTCTAAATAAAAATACAAAAAGGGCTGGGGATGTGGCCCAGTGGTTGAGTGCCCCTGAATTCAATCCCCAGTACCAAAAAAAAAAAAAAAAAAAAAAAAAAAAAAAAAAAGTAGGTCCACCTCCTCAACAAGACTCCTAAAGCATAAGAAATAAATCAAGAATCAATAAATGGAATGATATCAAACTTAAAACTTATTCACAGCAAAGGAAGCAATTAAGAACATGAACAGAGAGCCTACAGAATGGGAGAAAATCTTTGCCACTGCACCTCAGACAGAGCATTAATCTCCAGGATATATAAAGAACTCAAAAAACTTAACCCCCCCCCAAAAAAAAATAACCCAATCAATAAATGGGTAAAGGAAGGGAGTGGACACTTCACAGAAGAATAAATATATATAGTCAAAAAATATAAGAGAAAATGTTCAACATCTCTAGCAGTTGGAGAAATGCAAATTAAAACTATACGGAGATTCATCTCACTCCAGTCAGAAGGGCAATTATTGGGCTGGGGTTGCAATTCAGTGGTGGGGCACTTGCCTAGCACATGTGAGGCACTGAATTTGACCTTCAGCACCACATAAAAATAAATAAATAAATAAAATAAAGGTATCATGTACATCTACAACAAAAAAATTAAGGAAAAAAAAAAGAATGGCAATTATCAAGAATATAAGTAACAATATGTTGGCAAGAATGTGGGAAAAAAGGGTACACTCATACATTGCTGGTATAACTGCAAATTGGTACAACCACTCTGGAAAGCAGTTATGGAGATTGCTCAGAAAACTTGGATGAAACAACCATTTGACCCAGCTATCCCACTCCTCAGCGTATACCCAAAGGACTTAAGATCAGCATACTGCAGTGAAGCAGCCACATCAATATTTATAGCAGCTCAATTCACAATAGCTAAGCTATGGAACCAACCTAGGTGCCCTTCAACAGATGAATGTATTAAGAAAATGTGGTGCATGAAGACACAAACGGTGTGAAAATACTTTGTGTACAACCAGTGACTTGAAAAATTGTGCTTTATATGAGTAATATGAAATGAATTGCATTATGCCATCATGTATAACAAATCAGAACAAATAGATAATTTAATTTAAAAATTATAGATTAGTATAACCATGGAAATCAATGTGGAGGTATCTCAAAACTTAAAAGACTAGGCATGAACCCACCGTATGACCCAGCTACACCACTCCTCAGTGTTTATCCTAAAGAATTAAAGTCATCATACTACAGTGATACATGTTTATACCCATGTTTATAGCAGCACAATCCACAATAGCCAAAATATGGAACCAGCCTAAGTATCCATGGATGGATGAATGGATAAAGAAAATGTGATATACACAATGGAGTTTTATTCAGCCATAAAGAAAAAATGGAATTATGTCTTTGTGGGAGAAAATTATGGGAGAAAATCTTTGCCACCTACACCTCAGACAGAGCATTAATCTCCAGGATATATAAAGAACTCAAAAAAAAAAAAAAAAAAAACTTAAACACATACACACACACACACACACACACACACACACACACAAACACAATCAATAAATGGGTAAAGAAAGTGAGTGGACACTTGAGATCATGGTGTTAAGTGAAATATGTTCAACTGAGAAGGTCAAGGATTATGTTTTCTCTCATGAAGGAGCCCTAATCAAGGAGATAGCTAAGATTGCGGTTAGCTGAGAGCCATAAAAGATGTTCAAGTTCCACCTGATATTCATACATTATTCAAAGAATCTTTGTATGCCCGTGAACACTGTGTGACGCACCTGTAAGCTCGAGCTGTAAGCACTTGTCCTTGTTAAGGCAAAATGTATATAACCGGGTGAGGTTTTGTAGTTGGTGTGGATGGTTGGAAGTAGTTGGAGCTGGTTGGAGTGTGGAAGGAGTTTGTTGGAGTTTGTGGTTGGAGTTGGAGAGGTTGCTGAAGCTGGAGAGAGAAGAAGAATAAAAGACCTTTTTTCATTTTCATCCTGCCTCCGAATTTTCTCCCATGGCGTTGTTGCTCCAAGCGGCAGTCGCTTCAGGTAGCAACACTCTCATAAGCAGCTAGAGAGGAAAAAGTGGGGAGAAATGGTGGAGGTATATATCCTAAAAATCAAAGGGAGAACAGTAGGGAAAAGGAACCAGGGGTTAGGAGGAGGGCAGGAACGGGGGAAGTACTGGGGAGTATTATTGGCCAAATTATATTGTTACATTGTGTGCATGAATTTTGGATATGGTTGTCCTGCCCTCCTGCAGCACCTCAGGCAGCACCATCATAGATTTTGTGAAGTATCTGTTCTACCTTCATGGAAGCTACATGACGAAGTCATCAACCATGTTAAAACAAAGGAAATGCTATGACAAATAAGTGGCCATTGGATTCAGCAATCCATTCAGATGCCACAGTATTCAGAAGCTGCCCATCTGACCCATCAAAGCAAGATGGCAGCTTAGATATGATCCCCTGTGAGGATGAGGGACTGTCTTTCCAAATGGGACATGCACACCAAACCAAAGCTATTACATTGTGCTGTGTCCTCCACTGGTGAAATACATGGCTCTAGAAACAAAAAGCAAAAAGTCACAGTAGAATGGCTTGCCATCATTCCCAGTTACCCAACAGGGGAATTTGTGCTTCCTGTCCCTACAACTTTAGTCACTAGGAGATTAGATGTCCTTGTGTTCAGTGCATGGAGGCTTCTACCAGAGGAAAGATCTGCATGAAACCTAAAGCTAGTCTTGCAGAAATGCTAGCCAAAGGGGAGGGAATATAGTCTGAGTGGTGGAAGAGAAAGATCAGTTAAAACCTTGGGACTCACTACAGCAATAGGGGCTACTGTCTAACTAATGCTCTTCTTATTAAAGAAAATTATAAAAGAAAACTAATGCTCTTCGTCAACATGCAACTAAGGTGGACAGGGCTCCATGTGGTCAACTTTCCCCCAAGTGGCTGGATGTTTCCAGTAAGGGATGGCACTCATATAGGGGGGTCAGCATTGGTCTGTTTCCTTTATGTCAATAGTGACAGTAGCTAGATCAGCTTTGGTGAGAATGAGGCTGGTTGTTGGAACCAGACAACAACACCAACTCTATTGTCATGGCTTTTCTGTTTATGATGTAATCGTGCAGACACTGGAATAGCCAAGGACAAAGGCTATCCACATCTACTGACTGTGTCCACTTGGTTCATTTTGCCATGGATACTTGTGCTGGGTATCAATGTGCAATATAATGTTTTCACATTCTGTATGAGCTGAATGTCTAATGACACTTAGAACATATTCTTAAAGTGTATGGAAATAATATTGTGACCATGTTAAGAGAAAACAAATATATACAAGTTCTGAGAACAGTTTGAAATAATATAAAAGGTAGAGGCAAGTTACAATATGTTTTGAGTTAATAATTATTGAAGCTAGCTGATGAATACAGGGAGTTCATTATTCTATTCTGTCTCTGGTAAACTTTTTCATAATAAAATTAGAGATTATATAAAATACCACAAAATGTAATATTTAAAAAGGGTTCACATTTTATAGTGTTTTTACATTGTTTTGTAAAACATTATTTCATAATTGAGACATTTCAAAATAAAATGTTTAAAATACTGTAACAAAACAAAACAAAAACAACAACAAAAAATACTATCTTCACACTCTGTGCTCACTCTCATAGACCCATTACATGTCTCTTTCCCTGGTACTTTGATTTTTCCAGTCTCATTTTTCTCAGGCCCCTGAGCAAACAGATAAACCATTCTATATGATCCATGAATTCACAAATCCTTAATTGTGGGTATGCTCTCTTTGCACAAAGTAGAGGAGCAGGCATGTCAACTGAAGTTCTGCCCATTGGGAAGACTTCCTCTCTCACCACTGCCCTTTAGGGCCACCTGAATGGAGCTATTGGGCAGCACCTGTCCACATTTGACTTATACCCACCAACCAAGACGATCCTTCTGGAACTAAGCTCAGGCTATCTGCTGGTCATAGACTTGAGCTGAGGAAGGGCTGTCAGCGCCACAGTGAAAGGTGACATGAGTGACACTTGCTACTGCAGCTCACATTGGTCTTCAAACTTGATCAAGCCCCAAACTAGAGGTGCCATTTCCATTAAATAATGGATTGCTCTTGCTTTCCCAGTCTTACTTGCTTTATAGGGTTGATTAAACCCAGCTCCTGAAATGCAGCTGGGCTTCATACGCTCAGTATCTAACTGGGCCCAGCAGCAGGCTGGGATGACTTTTATGAATGATGCATTTTTCTCTGCCACAGATGACTTGGCCTTGATCTAGAACCATGGGGATCTTCACTGCAACTCTCTCTGTGTGCCAAAGACATTCCACGATATCTTTCTTTGCACTGACTGGATATATCACAAAGTTTTGTCTTATTTTCAGCCCCGCTCAAAGCAACCAGCTTTGTGCATGACCTCAAAAAAGGTCCCAGCTGATGATCAAGTATGGGGTGTGCTACTTCTAGAACCCCCAAAGAGGCCTGCCAAATATTGTGCTTTTAAATATTTATTTATTTATTTATAAGTAAATAAGTAATAGATTTTTTTTTTTTACATTGGGTGGGGGGATATTCCACATTCCTCAGACTACTGGATCCCTAAAAACTTACTCTTATTAAAGTTCCCTGATCCTTATAGAACTATCCTTCCATTGTCTAAAGCTTTTGCGTCCTACGAAGGCATCTAGAGGACTTGCCATTTCTCACCTATCAGGTCTGATTAACATGTTTCATTCATATAATGAACCAAGGTGACGTTCATCAGGATTGTTAGATCAAACATGCCCCTTTTAACTATATTATGACAGAGAACAGGACAATTAATACAAATCTGGGGCAAAACCATGAATTTGCGCAGTTGTGCGTTCTAAGCAAATGCACGCTTCTTCTGATCCTGTTTTCTAAAAGGTATGGAAACTGCATTTGTCGTATCTGTAGCCACGTGCTGTATCCCCAAGACTGTGCTGGTCTCTTCTAGAAACAGAGACCACATTCAGCACAGCCCAGTCTCACCTGGAGCTACAACTGTGTTAAGTGTGTGGTCGTTCACTGTCATCCTCCAAGATACCTCTAGTGTCTTCAAATGCCCGAGACATGAATTAAATGATGCTGTTGTGGCAGTAGCAAGCCTGGTTTCTTTGAAAACCTTGAAGGTGGCATTAACCTTGTCATTCTTCCAAGTTGCAATATCATTTAGGATTAGTGGTGTTGGTGAAGGTGGTCTCAGAAGCTTCCCCTTGATGCCTCCTACTGTAGTAATTCTGACTCTGTAGGTCACAGAATCAGTGTGAGCCCTCTACCCAATCCTTAATAAATCCTTTAAAGTTATTGATTGGCAAAGTGGTGAAAATGACCACAGGATGAATCCTCGGACTCTGTGAAACAGACGTGGGCCAGGATTCTATTTATTACTTGACACCTCTATGCTCCTGCTTTCACAGAGGGGGGTTCCATGGTGCTTAAGGTGCCGAAATGGATGTGAAGTTGGTCCTTGTGTCCCTTTCCTCAGTGTGTGGTTACCCAGGGAAATGGCTGAAGTTCCTTTTGGGAGAACACGTTTGCATGCTGCTGCAGGATCCTTTGTAGTGAGAGTTTGGCTCCTCTTTGACTTGATGCGTTCTGTTCCTTAGTCATCTAATTTGTGCTAATTCCCAAAAGGCTATTTCTTAAGTTAAAAACATCATTCAGTAACCTGCATGAGTTGACGAATTCAAAAATTGAAAATATGGATTTTCCCAGAGGAACAGTCATCTCTGAAGTGGTATCCGGCACAGTAATTCCTGCCCTCAAGGAGTTCACCATCTATTTACAGAATCAATATCTATATACACGGCAAGGTTGGTGAAGTCTGTTAAGTATGTGTCTATTGCAGTTCATCATAAAAGATTTTTTTTAGTATTTTTGTCTCACCTCACAATGTCAAGTTCAGAAAAATGTGATTTTTGAAGTCCGTGTGCACAAGATTAATGCTATTCCTCGCACCATGTTCCACCTATAAAACCGAAATCCTCTGCAGATTTAGGTCCTCTGATAAAATGTAAATTATTTACTCCTTCAATTTAGGGATTTCTAATTAGAAAAGGCACATATAATCACTTTCTAGGAATTGGGATAAATGCAAAATGCATACAACTCCTGAAACTGAGTGGGTTACAATGAGGAAAGAAGAAATGAACCTCTTCTGTTAACAAGTAAATATTATACAATCAGCAAAGAATACCCCATGGAAATACAAACTAAATTTTCTCTGTAGATTAAGGTTATGCCTCCCTAATATTAGTCATATCATTTTGGGTTCCCAGGAGATTCTAATTCCAGGAAAACATCTAGAGAAATCTATAGGAGGTAATTTTCATTTGGCTCAAATGAGGCACCAGGGATTTCTTAAATCTGAGCTTAAATAGATTAAATTTGCTTTTATTTACAGTCTCTTCAAATAACTTTCTTTAAAGATATCATTCTTTTAAATGAAGATTCTTACTCACCCCAAGTTGTCCCTTAATTACAAAAATCTAAGTAAAGTGCTTCTATATATAAAAAAAGTTTTATTAATAATTTTAATGATCATTTTGTAAAAGGGAAACCTGATTTGTTGCTCCTTTTTCTTTTTGACTTTCACAATTGATTAGATGCCTAACAGTATTTATGCAGAAAATACAAAATGCCTCTGTATAGATAACAGTAAGTTGTCTTTTGTCACAGGGGCATTAGATGATATGTACTTAAAAGCAAATCATGTTTAACTAATAAACCTGTTGAAGAATTGATAGTGAAGAAGCGATTTCTAAAAATAATGTCCCTAAGTGCTGTTAAAAGAAATTAAAACAAAAAAGTTTGAGCAATATAGGAAGAGCTTCAGTCTGCCTTGCCTACCATGACCCATGGTTCCTGCAAAAGTTGGCTAACTTTATCCCATTTCTCTTCTTGCCCACCGGTTCTGCAAATGGAACATTCCTGAAACCCAGTCTGATTTCCCTATCATCCAAGCAAGGCCTTCCTGACACTCACAGTGGCCGACTCCTCTCTTTGTGTCCCTGGTGTGGGACACAAAGTTGTATGCATTTTGCATTTATCCCAATTCTTAGAAAGTGATTATATGTGGCTTTTTACATCAGATTGTGGTCTCTGGACTTGTAAGCATCCTCTGCCCAAGTGAGGTACTCTTCTCAGGGCTCTGATGATTAGAGAGAAATTTCTGAATCCATTTCATGGTATTTAATAAAATTAATTGGTTTAAGTAGCTCATAAGTATTTTTTTTTATGTTGAACAAGGTAAAGATATTTGAAATATACATATTTAAAAATATACTGGATCCCCACCACAAAGATTTGGAAGCTGAAGAAAACACTATGAATGTCCCCAGGATTTGTTTGTCCCTTTGAGAATTATTCTCTTTGAAATTCCGAGCAAACTAATAGCTCTGTTTTTCCCAACTGTGCTTATCAAATGTTGTGTTTAACGCAGATATTTTTCTGAGTTAGAGACATTCTGTACGAGTTCATCCATTTATGCACAAAACACTTGACCCTCATTTCATTTTAGTCTTCTTCTAATCAATTTAAATGTTCCACCAGCCTCATTCTCACATATTTCAATATTCATTCCACTCCTTCAACCGCCCCTTCCCCTCAAATAAAACCCTCAGAGGAAGAGCAATTATTTGAGAAAATGAAATCAAGTAAATAAGCTCTATTAAAAGAGAAACCAAGTAGTCAGCCATATTAACCATATCCAGGGTTTGTGTGTCTGGGTGAAACTACAATAAATATTTATTGTGATGCTTTTTTTATTGAGCATTTCAGGGCCCATCTGTGGTATTAATGGCTTATCAAGGAAACCTATGCATTAAGAGAAACTGTTTTCATTTAGATAAATGGAAGCAGAGGCAAAGGAAAATGATGCAAGGTTCACCTTGTAAAAGTCACAAATTAGATACAAAACACCGCCACGGGCAAATCTGAATTCAATAGAATGAAGCTGGCCGCCCTGAGCATGAGGTAATAGGCTTATCAAATGAGGTTTTGTATTCTTTTATAATGTACGCTTTATGGGGGCCAGTGTAAAACTAGTCAGTAGAATAAAATATCATTTAAAAAGAAAAAATTCAACGACAGATTCTTTTTCCAAATTGAAAACAACCGGCTTCAACTTTGCAACAAATTAAAGGCCTGGAGAATTTGTAAATGAGCTCCCTCACCTCCTGATGCCTTATGAATGCACCCACAGAATTTCATGTTCTATTCCCAGGTACTGTTTTCCATCCCTTCCTCAAGAAAGGATGAAAAAACCTGTTTCAACACTAATGACATTAAACACATAGGTACCGTTTAAAAAACAGCTATAATGATGAGGTCATTGGCATTATTCTTGGGTGCACTTACCCAACATTTATTGAATCCTCACTATGTGCCAGACCCTCTTCGAGGTGCTTTTATATATTTTATCTCATTGAATCTTCATAGTTCTCCAAAAAAAAAAAAATGAGCCATATCCTTTAAAATGAAATCTGTTTATATTTAAATATAAACACTCTGGCTGGGGATGGAGCTCAGTGGTATAGCACTTGCCTAATGTGCAAGACCCAGGGTTCAATTTCCAGTAGCACAAAAATAAATAAGAAATGTTTATGTAGTTATATATATAGACACTACATGCCGGGAAGGTCTTATGCTGCACCATTGGTTTAAACCTAGAGAATCAGACCTCCCCTCTGTGTCAAGATTGGTGTTTCCTTTGAACTTCTGCCAAAACTATAAATGCACAGAAGTGCGTGTGCTTTTCTTATTTTATTTGCAAAGTTGTCCTGCTCAAATTCAGGAGTCAACAGCATACACTGGGATTCCTGCCCTTTCTTGTTGTCTCCTTACTATCCTTAACAGCTGCTCAGTCTCTCATGGATCAGATTCACTTAACAAAATCCTAATACGATAGGAAACTGGCCTTCATTCATAAACCATCTCTCATATACCACTGCTCTGCTAGGAACTTTAGAAGGTGGAAACATGAACTATGTATAGGTGGCGAGGCTGCCATATTTATAATCAGAGGATATCAAAATACTGTGATGTGCAAAAGTGGAATTATATGTAAAGAAGGGCAGTGTGTGGCGGGCATGAAGCCCATTGGAGGAGCAATGTTTCACACTAGCTTATGAGCCAGGTTCTGGAGGAGCAATAGGACTTGGTAAAGGCCAAAGGGACAGAATGTAGAAAGAACAGGCGGAGGAAATTCGGTATTACAAGCAGGAGGAGGGGCCTGTGTAAACACCTGGAGGCCTGAAACTACATGGTTGATTGGCGGTGGCACCCAGGTTGCTGCACTGGAGAACAGAGTGCCAGGGTGGACGAGGGCATGTGTTAGCCCACCCCCATCTTGCTGCTGTCATACATGGTCCCTGAAATTCAGTGGCTTGATAGAACACAAGTTATTTCCTGTTCCCGTGGGAGACCGTGTGTGTTCTTGGTGGTGATTCTTTTCTTCTCTACCTATATGGTGACCGCAGGATCCAACTGCCCTCCATCCTATGGTTCTGCCGTCCCCTCAAACTGTCCCTCTGTTCTCAGTTGGCTAAAAAGGGTAGGAGGAGAAGGCACATCTACTACTTAAAATGTCTTAGCCCAGAAGCAACACATCTATTGGTAGTCTGTGGGCAAGAGCTGGCTAGCTGACCCCTTTTAGACATGAACAGAGACAAAAAATGCACATTGGTTTGCTACTACTTCTCTCCCAACCCCCAGTGATTGGTCTTTCAATCATTTTGGCTTCTCACTGATCAGCTCAGTTAAAGGTTAAACTAGAGCTAAAGAAGTGTATAGGCTGGTTGGCCGGCACAGGGAATATTCGTGGAAGGATAGTTATCCTTTCTACCCTTCCTGAAGCCCCTAATTTTTCCAGCACAAGTGCACATCCATTGAAGAAAGGATGCACTTACAAGGTATACAGATGTGACCTCTGGGAGAGGGGAGATTTAGCTGTTGGGTAAATGTTTAAAATTTCAGATTGTCTGAAAAGCTCGCATTTATTCATATGTTGGTTCATTTATTTGACAACATGTCCTGGGTACTTATGTACCAGTGTGGTGATTGAAGAGGAACAGAGCCATATGTATACCTGTGTGTATACCTGTGGTGGGTGGGATCTAGAAGAGTAGTTATCAACTTTTTTCCCCACATCCTTATATTTTTTTATTTTATTATTATTTTTTTTTTTTTGTGGTGCTGGGGATTGAACCCATGGCCTTGTGCATTCAAGGCAAACACTCTACCAACTGAACTAAATCCCCAGCCCTTTCTCCACTTTCTTAGGGGTGGCCACATATACATAGTCAAAAGCAGTGATTCATGGAGACAGTCATTTTCAACCTGTAGGACTTTCTCTCCCATCCCCATGCCCCAAGGGAGTCAAGACCAAATCTGCACCAGTGTGCATGTGGACAGAGTGCTCTAGGTGACTCCAATGTGGCATTCTTTGGCAGACCGTGTCTGTATCCTGTGTCCCACTGATAACAACTACTGATTATAATATTCTTATTAGAGTTGAACAGGTTCCATAGGACTAAGCAGAGATTTCAGTAGTTAAAGTCCAGGGGCCCTAGGAAGGAGAAGATGTATTAGGACATATTAACAGTATTGAACAGAGACAGCCATAGCCTGTTAAAGACTTATTTAAAATTATTGCATATCTACTTTAGCTAAACCATAAAACTGTCTAATTACTAAAAAGCTTTTAGACAGACATCATCTATGTGATGTTTCCGTACCAGAAACAAACAAATAAACAAAAATGCAATTTGCAAATTCAAGATAAAAATACAAGGAGAAGGTTTCAGAATGCAATGTTCTTATGCAGTTTGATAATGCTAATGCAACTGAACTACTGAGGCTCCGTTACAATGGTGTTGAAAGTATTCAGTGAAATAGGTCTCTACAGAGTCTTAGATCTTTGAAAACATGTGTATTATGAAATCACTAACACTTGTTTGCCCAAATCAAGGGCTTATTTGTTTTGCTTATACTTTGCTATATAAAACATCACATCGTTGGATGAATTAATAACCACTGCAATTTCTAACTTCGCAAGAAGCAGGGGCTCTGTCTTGAATTTCTGTAGCAGTAAGCAATCTTCTGGGATACTGGATGGATATCAGTTGTCAACTTGGGTTCCCTAGTCTGGAATAGTTTTTTACCTTCTGTCACTCTGGGGTCAGTTTCTTATTATGAATAAGAAGTTGCCTTTGCCCTTCAAGAAAATGGAATAAAACTAGAATCACCTTTGTGCCTTCACGGCCTGCTTTCTCATCCTGCTATTTCAGCATTGGAAGAGTTTATTTTGGGATGTCATTAACTATAGCTAGTGATCCCTTAAATGAAATGGATTAAATGGCAATTGGCTCACCATCTTCTACCCTTCAGTTTAGTCACCTGAAAAAATTCACAATTCAAAATATGATTTATGAAATAACCCTCACTCATCTCTATTTCTGTTATAGGAAAGAGTTTCATTGGTGATTATGGTGCAGTGTTTGTTGATGTCAGCATCTTTCATCAATATCTTCTGGTGGTAGAAAAGAGGTTTTTCTTTCCACTTGCTTTAGGTTTGGAAGCTCCAATAATTTCCTGGCAAAGAAAAATATATAATGTCCCCAAGATATATTTGGCCAGTGGGAAGTTTTATCCCTTTAGGAATTTTCATAGATGTGTACTTTGAGCTACTTAGTTGTTTGTTCTCATAATTTCTTACAAATAGTTCTGTCTTCAAAAGTTACGAGTGCAATGCAGTTCTGGCTACGTCCCAGGTGATGTGCATGTGTGTGCACACACACATACAAACACACATCCCTGATGGAATTATTTGAACACATTGATTTCTAGTTATAACGTCTTTTTAGAACTGGATAACATTACCTAAACCATACCCTTTATTTTGTTCAGAACCAAAGCCTTATTGATTTAGATATTTTGTATAATGGGATTCTGAAAAAAATGATCACGAGCAAATTTAGACTTAAATGTCATTGAAGGGAAATTTGGGTAAAACACCAGAAAAATTTTCACCTTTAAAAAGAGAACTTGTTTAACTGCAAAATTCTTTGCATTTGACAGATGTATATGTTGAACATTATCCATCAGTCTAGAAAGGGGCCATGAGGTGTAAATCTCCAGGCCCCTAGTCCCTCAGCAGTGACAATTTAGGATTAGATGTGATTATGGGGCTTCCTGTAATTTATATGAAAAAAAAAAAATCAGCTTGGAATGGCTTCAGTCCTTTCCACTGTGAGAGCTACTGGAATAATCTGGCATGCCCCACATGCTCAGGAACCCTTCCCACAAAGAACAATAAAATGTAAACCAGATTTCTCACATAATGTAAATAATCCAAGAGGTCTGTGGTGACATTACCATTCACGGTATGATTTAAGTAAAGGATGTTTAACCTTCTTCATTAATTTTCTTCAGTTACATGGGAAGGTTCATAGAAAGAATAGAAGTGCAGCCAGGAAATCTGTGGCAGAATGTAGTTTTGTATTATTATTAATAAAAATGAATAGACTGAAAATCCCCTAATGATGCTTTAGCAACTGTAAAGTAAGTGTTATAATGAAGGCGGCTTGTCAGATAAATACTGACTTATCGGAGGATAGGATATCCCACCTCTGCCTCGCTCTTGCCAATAATGAGCATTAACATTTCACTTCTCTTTTGCAGATCAATGAAATATGAATAGACATGACCAGGAGAGAGGAGATGAAGGCCGGTGGGTGCAACAGATGCTCTCAGGATCTTGCAATAGAAGTCTGCACTAAACACTCTTTCCATGGTATTTTGGTGATTTAGAATCAAAAAACCGAAAAAATACCCTTTCGCCCAGCTAATTTGCTGCTAGTAACTTATTCTAAGAAAAAGAAATTCAGAAGAATGTACAAAGATAAGTAGATAAAAAAAAAAAAAACAGCTATCCATCATAAGACTTTTGTAATAGCAAAAAATGCCCCCACACAGAGAAGTATTTAATTAGACATAAGAAGTCAAATGAAAAGTAAATGAGATTAGTAAGGCCAGGTCTGTGTAGGACAGTGACTATGGTGGACACAGCATTAGGCAGCTGTGTGGGGAGCTCTGGCAGATGGCAGCTGCAGGATGTATTGGCCCAGGGTTGCTAGTTTTGGATTAATCAAAAGAAACTAGAAATCTTCATTTTTTGTAAGATATGGTCTAATTTTTGCAATTGCATGCAGCAAAATCCGAATGTACTTTTGGGCCCTGAGACTTGGGCTGCTAGTATAGAACATTTTGCAAAATAAATTGCAATCATATATTACATGCATAATGTCAATGACAGATGGCCTTTGTGACAGTGATCTCACGAGATTAAAATGGAGCTGAAAAAATCCCTAGCCTGTTGATGTCACAGCCATCATTCCGTCATAACACAATGCATTACTCGTGTGTTTTGGTGGTGTGAACAGACTCCTGAGCTGCCAATCATATAAAAGCCTAACACGTGTAATTATGTACAGCACATAATGCTTGATAATAAGAAATGACTGATATTGATTTATTGACTTCCTGTAACAAACTTGTCATTATTTTAAAGTGTACTCCTTCTAATTATAAAAAAATTTACTATAATAGTGTGCCTTATTACTCTGGATCAACACAGTACCCCTATTGTTTACCCCATTTCCATTGCATATTTTCCTCTCATGATTGATTTAATCTCATGTTGTTTTGTTCATCATGGCCCTAGAAACAATAGGGTATTCTCTCTCTCTGAGCCCAGAGCTGTGTGTGTGTGTGTGTGTGTGTGTGTGTGTGTGTGTGTGTTTGTATGTAATGTGCATGCATTTTGCTTTACAAACCTAGCTTTGGTGGACATAGCTTTGTGTGAATACACTCTGATGTTCATGCACTGAGGAATTGCTTAGCAATGCCGTTTCTAGAATGTACCCTATGGTTAAGTGGCACATGACAGCACATGATAATATGTAGTGGAGCACAATGCCATTCCTAAAAATGATGCTGTGGTTGTATTTTGGTGGGTGTTTCAAAATCGCGTTTGTAATGCGATCAGTTTTTGAGAATACAGGTCACATACAATTGTTTGCATTTGTATGCAGAAGTAAAAAGACTTGCATCATATGAACAAAAAGATTCATTATGATGACGATTTCTGGATGAAGAATTCAGGGACATTTTGATTTTGTAATTTTTGATTATTTTACTTTAAATGTGTTTTAAATTACAAAATTCAATGAAAATAGCAAAATACATTTGATTCTACAGTGA
The DNA here is from genome assembly GCA_025594165.1 of Tamias sibiricus. Lineage (NCBI taxonomy): Eukaryota > Metazoa > Chordata > Mammalia > Rodentia > Sciuridae > Tamias > Tamias sibiricus. The sequence continues at coordinate 132,927,999 of CM046668.1, read as the reverse complement.
AGAATGCAGTAGAACACGTGGCAAGAGAACAGATGAGAACCTGAAGGTAGCAGTGAAGTTAAAAGGAAATTTAGAATGCACTAAAACTTCTCCCATAAAATCAAAGAATTTTAAAGTCACATTGACAAACCTATTTATATTACAAGCAGGATTATTTTTCCAAAAGGGCACCAGAATTACTACAAAACAAAACAAACAAAAAGATACAAATAAAAACCAAACCAAATAAGACAGAGTTTCTTCCTTCAGGAGTCCGTAATCTAACACAGATCTCTGTGTTTCTTTTTAATTGTAGAATACAGAAATGTAATCACAGAACAAAATATGGACATAAGAACAATTGGAATTTCATGACCAGAAAGACCATAATTTTGCTTTAGCAGTCTGATTTAGAATGCCAGGTTGGTAAGTCTCAGAAATCAATATTATGGAATTAATGTAACTGGGAAAACACCCTAACATCGTCTAGAACTATTTTAAAATACAGGGGGAAAAGAATACTAATAATTCTACAATAAAATTCTACACAAAATGTTACAAGTTGAGTATGTAATTTGTTTTTTGGGGTTCCAAACGTTAAGTAGATAAATACGTTTCAAATACAGCTGCTACTCCCTTTTCCCAAGGTTGAAGAAGGAGTATTGTGGTCAAAAGTTAGAAGAGGATTAGTTACCAGAAATGTTTTTCAATATTAAAAGATGCTAACAGAGTCACAGATCCCTAAGATAAAGAACTCTTGGAAGAATTTGTTGCTTTTTTTTTTTTTTTTTTTTTTACCAGAATGAAAACAAAAAAACAAAAAGAGAATTTTACAAAAATGAAAATTTCAGTTTGTTAGAATTTTAATTTAGTATGAGCATCATGCAGAATCTCGTAAAGAAGTAAAACATATAAGTAGAGAGATCACTTGCCAAATGCAGTATGAATCGACATGATGAAAAATGAAGATGGCATGGAATGGTGGTGGGGGGGGTGTTAAGCAGAAAGAATGGGGTGAGACTGAGGAAACTGGCTGACTAGAAGGTGCATATGTAAATATGTGGCATGTGTAATTCAATATATAGAAGTGTAAGGTAATGATCCCAGAAAACTAAATTCAAAAGGAAAGTTCTGTTAGCAGCCATATGCTGCAAGCATTTAAGAGGAAAAGAATCTCAGAGTTCTGGAAGAAAACCATATAAAAGTTTCTGCATAGGTTTTCATAGCAATGGCCTTCTGGACAATTCCATGAGGCCCTAATAAAAGTATCAGGTGTAAATAGAGTAAGTACAGGAATTATGATTTTTTTTTTTAGTTTTGGATAGAAAAAGGTCATTACTTTAAATGTTTAATGTTGATTTTGTATTCTGCAAACTTACTAAATTTGTTGATTAGTTTCAATAGTATTTTTTGTTGTTGGAGTTGTTTGGATGTTTTATATATAAAAATAATGTCAGTTGCAAACACAGGTAAGTTGACCTCCACCTTTCATGTTTGATGCCCTTTATTCTTTGTCTGGTCTTAGTGCTCTAAGACTTCCAACGTGTCTACAGATTTATCCATTTATTTAGCATGTGGTTATTCATAAAAGACCCTATTTATACTTTGCATTTCTGTGGTTTCAAGGCATGTCAGGGTTTTCATCACTGCTTTCAATTCATTTGGGTGCTGTCTCTTTTTATCTTGGTTGGTCTTACTCAATTTTTTTTTCTTTAGGTTTTCAAAAATATAACTCTTTATTTCAGTGACCTTTTGTATTTTTTCTATTTCACTTGTTTCTGTTCTTTTCTTATTTCTTATACTAATTTGGGGTTTGGTTTGTTCTTGCTTTTTGAATTCATAAAGTTGTATAATTTAATTGCTTGTTTGAAATCCCCTTCATTCCTCCCCTTTTTCCTTCCTTTCTTCTTTTTGATGTAGAAACTTATTGCTTTGAATTTCCTCTTTGTATTGCTTTTTCTATGTTCCATAGGTTTTAATATGTTGTGTTTTCATCTTTATTTGTTTCTAGATATTTAAAAGATTCTTTTGTTATCTTCATTGACCCATTGGTTGTGGAGAATGGTATTTAATTTCCACGTGTTTGCATAATTTCTAAAGTTCCTCTTGTTGATTTCTAGTTTTATTCTATTGTTGTCAGAGAAGACACATGCTATGATTTCAATATTTAATATTTATTTTTGAGACTTTTTGTGTCCTGATATATGTTCTATCCTGGAGACTGTCCCAAGCACTGATGAAAAGAGTACGTATTCTGCAGTTGTTGCATGGAATATTCTGTAAATGTCAGTTTCACTTAGATTATAGCAGAGTTTAACTCCAAGGTTTCTGTGTTAATATTTTTGTCTGTATAATCTTTCAATTGATGAAAACGGGGTAAGGAAGTCCCAAACTATTATTATATTCGAGTCTTTCTCTCTTTTTACACTTCATAATATATGCTTATTATGATTGGTATTAGATGCATATATACTTAAAATTCTTACTTTCTCTTGTTGAATCGATTCCTTTATCATTACATAGCAATCTTCTTTCTCTTTTTTAAAGTTTCTAACCTAAATTCTACTTTATCTGACATAAGCATAGCAACTTCTAGATTTTGTTTCCTTTGTATTGTATACATGTTTCCCATCCCTTAACTCTCAGTCTTTATGTATCTTTACGGTGAAATGAGTTTCTTGTAGGCAGCATATCATTGGGTCTTTTTTTTTTTAATTCATTCATCAGTCTCTGTCTTTTAATTAGGAAACATTATCTCTTTGTTTTCAAGGTTATTGCTGATATGTAAAGATATGCTCTGTGATTTTGTTAATTTTTTTCCCCTGGTTTTATTTCTTTTTTCTCTTGGTGTTTATCTTTGTGGTTCTCAGCACTGAAAGATTTTGATTTTCTTGGTCTTTTGTGAATCTGATTTATTAGTGAGTCTTACATTTTCATGTGTTTTCATGAAGGCTGTTATCATTCCTCTACTTCCAGTATAGGTCTACTGTAGCATTTCTTCCAGTGCCAGTCTAGTGACAAATTCCTCCAATTTCTGCTTTATTTCTTCTTCAATTCTGAAGGATAGCTTTTCTGGGTATAGTATTCTTGGTTGGCATGAATTTATTAAAAATGTCTCTGGGACTATGTGTAAAATCCCACATGTAAAAAAGCTCCCCCAAACAAAAACACATGTGCTTTTTATTTTACTTCAAAAACTGAGAGGCTATTGCACTTAGTTTTGAAAAAACTAAGTGCAATACCAAAATGACAAAAATGTGAGATTATTAAAAATTAAAAAATGAGATACACTCCAAAAAAGAGTACCAGCCACAATCGAGGCTCAAATAAAAGTTTAGGTCACAATTCTGTATTTTTGGGGGGACACTTGTTTTTACAGATCACGTTTTTGAACTTTCATTACTATCACAAATACTCTTTCTTCTGTGACTAGTCCATTAATTTGAATACCACACTGCAAATAGAATTAAACTGACCCTGAATAAAGAGACTCTTAAAATTTTATCCTTTAAGACTGTACTTGGTGCTGCTGTTTATCATCTGGTTGCCTGATTTTTCTCATTAACTTCCTCATCAGCGCCAGGTCTCTGGTCATGTTGACTTGCAGCACACTGGACAGACAGAGCTCTGGGTGAGAGCCCAGCCTGAGCCAAATTAAGTCTCAGGGACCAAACTTCTTTCTTTCCTCTGACGAACCATTTCCCCCATGGGAAGTCCATGTGCAGTCTAAGTTTCTTAGGCAATTCCATGGTGCTGAGAATAGGGTGCTTAGAATAAATAGGTGCTAAGAATAGTCTGAGAGGACTCCTGGAATTTGAATCATGATAATTTGAAATATTTGACTTAACACATTAGTAAAAATTTTCTGTCATGACAAATGAGAAATCAAGTGACATCTCTATGTAATTTTTCTGACACCTTTCTCTACTAACCCAAAAACTCACCTGTTTTTATAGATCACATTTTTGAACTTTCATTACTTCATGGTCTTTCTCATATTTTAATATAAAGAAGCTTATTTCAGGCACGGGTTGCCTCTCTGAGTTGTTGGTGTGGGGCAGGCATCTGTGGGGAAAAGGGCACACTCATACATTGCTGATGGGACTGCAAATTGGTGCAGCAATCTGGAAAGCAGTATGGAGATTCCTAGGAAAACTTAGAATGGAACCACCATTTGACCCAGCTATCCCACTCCTTGGAATATACCCCAAAGATTTAAAAACAGCTCATTACAGGGACACAGAACACCAATGTTTATAGCAGCATAATTCACAATAGCTAGATTGTGGAAACAACCCCAATGCCCATCAGTAGATGAATGAATAGGGAAAATTTGGTATATATACAAATGGAACACTACCCAGCACTAAAAGAGAATAAAATCATGGCATTCGCAGGTAAATGGATGGGGTTGGAGAAAATAATGCTAAGTGAAGTAAGCCAATACTGACTTATAATGGCAAGGGAGTGGGGACGAGAGGAATGAAGGAATGTTAAATAGAATAAAGGGGAGGGCGGGAAGGGGAGGGGTCAAAGGGATAGGAATAATGGCAGAACAAGGTAGACACCGATACCCTAAGTACATGTATGAAAACACAACTGGTGTAAAATACTTTATGTAAAACCAGTGAATTGAAAAACTGTGCTCTTTATATGTAATACAAAATGAATTGCATTCTGCAAGCATGTATAACAAATTAGAATTAAAAAAAGAAGCTTATTTCATAAAATTAGAGATAGAAGAGTAGTTAATAAAGGGTGAGGGGAGTAGAGGGATGGAAGAATGGAGAAAGATTGGAAAGATTGGTGAATGGGTACAAAGTTACAGTGAGAAAAGAGGAATATGTCCTGATGTGTGTGTGTGTGTGTGTGTGTGTGTGTGTGTGTGTATGTATGCTACGTGAGAAGAGACATTAAAATTTTCCCAAATAAGAAGATATTTTGAAAATATGGATTTATTTGTTTGTTTATTTATTTATTAGTACAAGAGAATAAACCCAAGGTGCTTAACCACTGAGTCACATTTCTAGCCCTTTCTATTTTTTTGTTTTTGAGACAAGGTCTTCATCACTTGCTTAGGGCCTTGCTACATTGCTGAGGCTGGCCTCAAACTTGTGATCCTTTTGCCTCAGTTTCCTGAGTTGCTGGGATACAGGTGTGTGCTACCACGCTTGGCGTATGCTCCAGTGAAGTGATTATGGTTACTAATGTCATATTTAATATTTCACACTACTTAGAAGGGATAATTTTGAATCTTCTCACCATGAAAAAATAGATGTATGAGGTGATAGGTTATGTACCTGACTTGATTATCTGCAACATATACATATATCACATATATTGAAGTATCACACTGTACTCGATAAATATGAACATGTATTGCGTGTCAGTAAAAAACTTAAAAGAATTAAAAATAGGTGTTTCTCCATACTACAAATTAACAACAAACCAACATTAAGACTTGCATAACTTCAATGCTGGCAGATCCTGCAACATATTGCAAACTATGCTATTCCTACAGCTGGTAAACAGAAATACCCACTCACCATGTCACAGCCTTGCTCAGACGGTCACTTTTTGGAGAAAGCATTTGGGTCACTTGTTTACTGTTCTTTTTAACTTAGTGGCTATTATACTTCAAAATCTTTAAAAATATAAGCTGACAATATCATGAGCATTCACCAAATAGCAGAGCTAGACTAGTGCAGGACAGTTCACCTGAAAGTCAGTAACTTTGAAGCCAAAGTTAGATGCCATAAAACACGAGGAAGAAGGCCCAATTACTGCCATGCTAATTTACCTCTGTAAAATAACAGAGGTGATGTTGAGCAAAGAGGACAGACTGTGGAGCAAAAATGCATTGCAAAGATCATGAGTTTATGCAGGATGAAATGTAAGTCCCATAGTTTCCATTTGCAAAATTGAGAAAATTAATCTTGAATTTCGGGAGAACCATCAGGAAGGTATGTTTCCACTGCATAAAACCCAACCCCTTTGTCATTCTGGGATGTCAGATGTCAGTTTTAACTCTAGCTCGTCCGCTCCCACTGTACCCAGTCTTCTGCAGGTTAGGAGCATGTGGGCTTCCTTGAGAATTTGAGCTCCAATAACTAAGACAACACACACTCTGGAAAATCAGAAGTACCAAAAATCTGCCCTCAGCTCCTCTTGTTTTGCCCCTGCAAGCAAACTTAGATCAATTTCTGTGATCATAGGAGACCAATATGCTTTATGGAATTGTTTTAGAACCTTTCTTTTCTTTCCAGCTTGAATTGTCTGCCTAGAACTTTATTATTTTTTCACTTATCCAGTTTGTGTAGATTGCCGTTGGTGTTCCTAGTTCACTCTTGCACTTGTGGGGAGGGGAACCTTACCTGTTATGCTGTAAATAGCCTGTTTCTCAGCTCCTGCCTGATTGGTGCTTGGTAAGTGCTTGTGGAGATGATGGATAGTATGAAATCAGTTCTGCGGTCTTGCCTAACTGCCTAAACAGCATCCATATCATCTCATCTAATAACTAACTTACCAAGTGCACAGTTGGAAATTATTTTGTTGACTTAAATGAAAGATGGTCCGTAAACAATAAATTGAGAACCATGACTAAATTATTTGTGTCTATAGATGAACAGGAGTTTGAATACAAAAAATTGCTATTATCTCTTAGGCAGCAGATCCCTTTCTAGTCAAGCTCTGATGACTGTTTTAACGTCTTCATCTTCAAGCAAAGAGTCCATTCTTTTCGGCTGCAATCATCTTGGCTCAAGAGACCTAGGCATTTTTTTTTTTTCCTGCAAAGCCCTTATGATTCATCATAAGAAACCAGAAACTGGCCAAAATAAATGGTACAAAGATTCCTCTGAGAAAAGAGCTACATAACAAATGGTAGATTCGATTTTCCAGTCAGGGTTCTTTCTGTAAATTAACTCTGCCCTTCCCAAAACCACCTCCTCTAAATAGACCAACACCAGAACCCCACAACATTTACTTAAGACATCGTGTTCATGAGACATTTGCATCTTTAATAAAATGCACTCATAGTCACCGCAGTGCTAGACTAACAATGCCCAGAAAGTCTATGAAATCGTACCTCTAAAAGAACACGTCTCATCACAGTCCTTATTCCTGGTTTCACATCAGCTCTGAAAGATCACACATCTAAGGATTAGATTATTGCACCATTTATAGAATCACTAGATTCATAAGGGATTTCGTAGATTAGCAACTAAGAATTGTGTGAAAGAAAATAGTGACCCGAATATGGAGTCGAGGTCTTCTGGTTTTACTTAGCAAAAGAAGACTAAAAATGGAGGGTGATTTACAAGTGAGTTGATGTTTGTAGCTCATGAATTAAACTCCTCAAATTGTCATGTTCCCTTTTCTTAAAATATAGAAATCTCAGGTAGAACTTTAAAAATTTATAAGAACTCGTACACGGAGCACAAGCTAACATGGAAGATGTTAATAGTGCCGTTAGCCAGGGTGATTTCTATCATTATCAGCCATTATTCTAAGAGTGATAAGTGGCAGATAAAGAGCTCTCAGGAAATTTCCATCTTTTTCGTCGTCATTGTGTAAAATGCATATACTTTGTCTCTAAATTGTTGCCCTTTTCTTACAAATTACTTATTATAGTTGCTTAGATGTGAAATGGAGACTATTTTACTTGAAAGAAATAAAGGCAGGAAACACTGAATAAAGACCTGTGACTATTTCTAGCATATGAATTTTAAAATTTTTGACTTTGAAAGAATTCAAAATGGTCCAATAGAAGCTAGAAATTGTCCTGGCAACTAACGAAGAGAAGAAGGAAGGAAGGATGTAAAGAAGAGAGGGAGGGAGGAAGAAAGGAAGGGAAAAAATTGAACAGGGATTAATGTGACCTGGAAAGGAACTGTTTAATTAAAAGTTCTTCTGAAAACCTCATTGGAAAGAGGCCTTCAATGAAACAGTTCAAATCCATGTCTAATAGGGAGTCATTTAGTGTATTCATAAATGCACATAGAAAAGTTAGGTGGGAGTCGTTCTACTATTCTTCCTAAGATCAGGTAAGTCCAGGGAAGGGAACGAGGGAAGGGAGAAGGAGAAGGGAAAGGGAAGTACTAGGGACTGAACTGAAGCCAATCATATTCCATGCCTTTATGGTTATGCACAATAAATCCTTATGTTACCTATAAGTAAAAAGAACCAATAAAAATTAATTTTAAAAAAAGTAAGTGGCTTACTTTCATAGGGAGGTGTGCTGGGTCACATTTGTCATTTTATGTGCATATAAATGAATATAATGGGACATGTAAAAAGTTCATATCTACATGTCACACTGAAGAGTCAAATGCATGTAGAATATTCTAGAATTTGGTCTGTTCTAAAGACTGGAAGAAAGAAAAGGAAGTGATGAAAAAGCATAGAATGTATATGGTTCCCTCTAGGAGAGAACGTGGCAAAATTCATTTAATTCTAGGATAAATTAATGTAGTCTTTAGCATTAAGCTTTTGTTCTCCTTGTGGGGCTCTTTCTTGCATGCCTAAATTGGGACAACAGTTTGATGTCCAAAAGCTAGAAGATTGTTTATTCATTTGTGTTGCAGAATTTGAATTTATGTTAAATTTTCTTTTCTTTCTTTTTTCTTTCTTTTTTTTTTTTTTTGATACCAGACACTGAACTCAGGGGCACTTGACCACTGGGCCACATCCCCAACCCTTTTTTGCGTTTTAATTAGAGACAGGGTCTCACTGAGTTGTTAAGTGCCTCAGCCATTGCTGAGGCTGGCTTTGAATTTGCGATCCTCCTGCCTCAGCCTCCCAAAGTGCTGGGATTACAGGCGTGTGCCACCGCGCCCGACTAAATTTTCTTTTATGCAGGATTCAAACAGTTCATGCTCTGCAAAATACCCAGGATATAGGATTTAAATGCCTGTATTGGGTGATGGCACTGATTATGCACAACCATAGCCCAAATACTACCGGACTTTCAAAGGAGTTTTGAAATATCATCATTTTTAAAAAATTAGTTTCAGAGTGCAAAAGATATTTTGACTGGAGTTGAATTCTATAAAAATTTCTAATATGTACATATTATGTATAAAATCTCTCAATGAATCCAAAAATTGTCACCCGCCATTCTGATTGCATTAAAATTTGTTGCATGATGTTAATGCTCTTTAAAAATGCTACTTACATAAAGCAAAATGTTTCATGAATGAGAAAGCTTTTATAAAGTAGAGGGCATTATTATAAATGCTATTTTTAATTTTTAAGTATTAGAAGTACTATTAAAAAAAATCTGGAGTTTGACATCCACCATTTGAAGCCAGCACACTCAAACATCACATCCACAGTATATGCAGTTTCTAATATATGCCTTTTAATCATTCTTCTTGCTTCCTCAAGCAAAAACAACTTACACTCATCGACATTAAATGACAGAAATCAGTTAGTAATTCTGGTTGAAGTCTTTTGTTAATACCTCATATTTATCAAAAAAATTCCCCGTTCTAGGTTATAATGTATACTGCAGTTGAAAAACACAAATGGTACCAGAGAGCATACGGTTTTTTAATTTCCTTAAAAATAAAAAGCTAGGGAATTAAATGCCTGCTAATGAAGTGTTACATTTCTTAGTTTTCTGCAACTCATTTTAATTGAAAAAAAAAAAAAAAAAAAAAAAAAAGAACTCCCTTATAGTGTCTCCCATTTTCCTATTCTCAGATCTCAGAAATAAGAATGATCTATAAAAGAACAGGCAGTTCAATGACTAAAAAACAGAATCAAGAAAAGGGCATTCTTTTAAAAAATCCTGTGTTGCTTTTATATATGGGAGAAGAAGTTCAGGGTTCAGATGTTCAAAGACTCATTTTTAACAGATTTTTCAAACATTTAGACAGATATTTCAGTAGTATAATTTCAGTAGTTTATGGGAGTAATAAATGAACATTTTAGGCTCACCTGACCCCCAGCGGCACTGAACTAAATTACCTTTCCTGCAAACACAGCCTTCTACACCTCTCTCTCTTCCTTGAAATGCCGATTAAAACAGCAAGAGGCTGATGAAAAATATGTTGTGCGGACACAGGGATGAAACAATAATGGGCATGTGTGAAATCATAGTGTGGCTCTGGGACCAGGCACAGCTTGGGCTGTGAGACTCCACGAGAGTCCTGGGGCTCTTCTACCCACAGGGAGGGCCCTGGCTGTGGGCTGTGAACCACAGATGGACAGACGTAGTCTAGGAAGGCAGGCAAGCCAGTCCAGGGGTCCCCAGCTGACCAGGAGATCTGATTTCTTCTCTTTGTTCTGCCTTTCTTTCAAGGCAATAATACCATTATTCATGAGAGGGTGTGTTCCAGCAGTGTCCTTGGTTTTGAGAAACAGGAATTAGCCAGAGAAAGAAGGTAAGAAGTTCTCAGTGGGTTCCCACATAGTTAAAGTGCTTCCTTGACAGCCCTCCTTGGAATTTAAAGAGGGCAAAGATAAAATAGGAAGAGGGGGAAGGAAAAGCATGTTCACAGGGAAAGCAGGGAGCAGAAAAGGAAAAGACAGGAAGAGAAGGGGGAGCAAGCAGAGGGGCAGGCAGAGGGCTGATGTGTGTGTTTTCAAGTGAGACACGAGGGCGGAGAATCCCAGGCATGAGAGGGTGCAGTGGTAATAGGGTTGGCCCTGGCTATCTGTGGGGATTGGTTCTGGGAACACCCAGGGTATCAAAATTTGTGGATGTTCAGGTCCCTTATGTAAAACAGCATAGTGTCTGCATGCAACCTACATGATCCTCCTGTTTACATTAAGTCATCTTTAGATTACTTATAATACCTAATACCATGTCAATGCTATATAAACATTTGTCACAGTGGATTGTAAATGGAATAATACCATATAAAATAAGTCTGTACCTATTCATGATTTTTTTTTCAAATATTTTTTCAAATATTTGGATTGAAAAATCTTCTATGAATCCATAGAGGTAGATCCTATGTGTTTGGGAGGAGATGTAACTGTAACACAGTATAATACTCTGTGTGTGCATGCCCATGTAGACCTGAGGCTGTGCCTGAGCTGCATGAAGCTGTGCATGGAGTCTCTTTTATTTAAAAAATGTTATTTTAGTTATTTTAGTTCTTTATTAGTCAGTTATTTTAGTCCTCAACTTTCTTCCAAATGTTGAGTGGCTGTTTGGCCTCAGGGTGGCTGGGGCCTTGATGGCACCATAGATGGGCTCTATATCTTTTGAAAAGAGCACAGACAGGTCCATCAGACTGTGGGCTGGGCCACACACACAGGCTGAGAAATGGCTTTTCCCACTCCCACGAGCCCTCTGATCATTGGCTGTTCAGCTTTCAAAAATCCGAAGATGCCTGTATCATATTTCTAACTCTGTTATAAAGGAATTTCAGTCCCTGAGAAATCTTGGTAGGCAACAGTTTGTTATAGCTGGTTTATTTACCCAGTTCCTGTCTCTTCCTGGAAGGATAATGTCTCTCTTAGCCAGAGCAGGCGAAATGATTGTATCTGCTTCTAAAACATGAAAATTAATAGGGGTTGTAACTGAATGGACTTATCGTTTGATAGGAATGTACTCTTTTAGAAAATATGAAACATTTACACATTTCCCCAGGGTAAAAGTCCCTCTTTTATTCATTTATGTACCTACTTTTGCCTTCTTGGCATTCAAAGCAGCAGTAGAGATTGTATACATGAAGCTGTCATTTCAGAAAAGGCCTCATAAAAATAGTTGAGCCCGAAACAAGTAAGGGGTGAAGAGTCCTTTAGTAGCTATTCCCTTTGTAAATCAGTTCATCAAGAAATTCTTTTAGAGTCAAGCTGCTTGCATGAGATGATCATTGATTTATTTGACACAGACGAAGGAAACATGGAATTTAAAGTTAAAATTTAGGCACCTGAGGTGGATGAAGATCAATTACAGTAAGAGCAGGGGAGAGAAGAAGAATGTCGATTACCAGAATTTCAGTTGGCATACATTGTCCCTTTCCAGCCACCCCAGCAGAATTCGGAGACTTTCTTGGGGAGATAGGTTACAAATAATGAGGCAAGTTCACCAGTGGCCTCTTTGCATAGGGACTGAGAATTGTCGTTGGAAATTGTAAGCTGCCTGGTACCGTAAACCGGGAGGAAAAACTCTCGGAGGCAGAGTTAAGCTTTTACTACTTTTACTTCTACTTTCTTAGAGCTTAGAGAGGGAAAGAAAGATTTTTCTTCTTAGCTTAGAGTAGAGTAGCTTAGAGTAAAGAAAGATAGAGCTTAGCTTTTCTTCTTAGCTTAGAGTAGAGTAGCTTAGAGTAAAGAAAGATAGAGCTTAGCTTTTCTTCTTAGCTTAGAGTAGAGTAGCTTAAAGAAAGATAGAGCTTAGCTTAGAGAAAGACTAGAGCTTCTTTCTTCTCTCTTCTTTCTTCCTTCTTCTGTCTTCTGTCTTCTGTCTTCCTCGGGAGCCTCGGCCTTACTCTGACCAGTCCTCTGGAGCCTCGGCCTAACTCTGGCCAGTCATTACTTCTTCTATCTGGTTTCTCTTCTGTAACCGCTCTGCCTACGTTCTGGCCGCTCTGATTCTTCTGACCGACCGAGTGACTGCCCGGCTGACTGAATTCTCCGTTCTCCTAACTCGGACCGCTTTCACCCGGTTATATACCTTCAGGTTTGCGGGTGCCTACAGGTGCGTCACATACATATCAGGTGGAACCCATGGCTTCCAGCTAGCTACAACAGCCCTTCCTAATTAGGGCTCCTTCAGGAAATCACTTCCCCTAAAAAAAAAAGGTACCTGCACCAAGATATGGAATAAGACTGAGGAAGTCTTTCTGAGGGGAACACAGGGATTGGCCCGAGGTTTAAATTCTGTTTCAATCATCCTTACTCCCGAATCATAGGTGAGTCTCATGTAGATTTGAGTAGGACCCAAAAGCTTAGCAAATTAATGGCGCACAAAGAGCACAGCTTAACAGATCCGGGTGGGAGTGGGGACAGGCTCTCACTCCTAAGGACCCTGTGAGCACTCTAGGAGGATGCTTACTTGAACATCAGGGACCTCAGTGGGCAAATGCAGTCCTTGAGAAAAAAATGGAAGAACAGTCACAGCATGTTACTTCTCTTTGTGAGACGCTCCTTAGAGGTTCCCACAAATGCTTGATAGGGAATTTTGTAGGGTGCTGAAGGTTTTGAACCTTTTGTCCTCCAGGAAGTCAGTGACATGTGAATGACCTTTTTTTTTGCTGTGATCCCACTTTTTCATGAAGCCTAGAAATACCGTTTGAATGGAAATTTCTATCGCAGAATAGGATGAGCTGGAAATTTGGCCTGCCTTTAAATCTTTGTGGACTTAGGACGATAGTATGGGCTTGAAGGCATTTGGGGAGATATGCATGGTGGTAAAGGGACTCCTGGTTTGAACACCAGAAACTGTAAGAGTGGCCTAGCACTTCAAGTTTTGCTCTTGCCAACAGAAACTATAATAAAGCAACTATATAGTCTCACAGCTAATCTTAAGCCATGCTGTTCTCTGAACTTCCCTCGAGTGTGTCTCATGGGGTGTTTCTGCACGAGCTGGTGGGCATGGCCTCAGAATCCACCTGGCCTCTCAGCCATCTGGAACCTTCTGTGAAGCCCCCGGTTAGTGCATCTCAACCATGTTTATCCACCATAGCGTTCTACTTGACCAGAGGTCAGACTCCCAGCACCCTCTGTTCCCTGGAATGCAAACTCAGAAATAAGCAAGAAAGGTCCTTGTGTACCCAAAATAGCTCCCACGTCCCGGACTAAAGCCACGGACTTTCCTTCTTACAGGCTGATGTGCTTTCACTTAGAGATTGTTTATTCTTACTTAACCCAGGTCATGATTGCGGCTTTTCTGGTTTCCTGGCTCAAAGCAGATTTAAAGCAACAAATCGGGAGGGAGTGGGGAACCTCAGTCAGAAGTGAGCAAACTGGCAGCAACGAGGTGACGGTGGCAAGAGAAAGAAGATACAAGCAGAAAACCAAGAAAACCCATTCAGCCCTGTGTGCATTTTACAAAATAAGTCTGTGACAGCGATTCATCATGACGGCACAGTTAGCACAAAGCCCAAATTATGTTCAGCAGTTGCTATTTTAGAAAGGCGGGAGAGAGTTTAATACAGTTTTCAAAAATTATATCAAGTGATATAAAAAATAGGCTTGCACGTGCAGCAGGTGAAGTCTGAATTACCCAGATGAGATGCGTGGCCTGTCTCTCTCCGAGTGTGATTGCTGTATTTGAATTCTCAGAGCACTCTATTTGCACCTTTCTAATGACACTCGCTGTTTTCATCATCGTATTACAGTCATTTGAGTTCACTGAGAGGCATGGGGGGAGCTTCCAGGATGTATGTGATTTTGATGATCACTTTCTCTGTGCTTTTGTGCTCTTATCTGCAAGACCTGACATTTGGAACCAATGAACGTGAAGTTCTTCCATTTGTGAAGTTCATGCATTTACTTAGTAAGTGATAAACATATTACAGGAAAGGTGCATAGGTGTATGTGGATCCCAGCTTTCTTAATGATGTCTCTAGTCACAACCAAATCACCTACATCCACCTATCGTCCGATACACGTCCATTCCTTACCACATACATAAAGGAGATGCTATTAGTATTATTGCAAAGTTAAGTCAGGCATCTGTTACTCTTACTTGCTTAGCAACCGTTCTCTCTTCTGATATTCTTTTGGTAAAGACTTCGCAATGATCTCAGTCTGCGTGATTCTGCTTGGCTTATCTGTTGGCTCTGGAATACTCAAATGACCCAGGCTGCAGGAGCCCTGTTTGGGGAGATGGCTTAAATTGCGGTGGACTATGGGCTTTGGCTTTGGACATGTTTGGGCATTGGCGCCTTCCGTAGTCTCACGGGACTTGACCCGGGATCTTGCGAGACTTGGCCGGAGATCTGGAGGGACTTGAGTGAGATTGCGGAGGAGGTCTGCGCCATTTTGGAGGTTAGAGGAGCGTGGACGGCGTGTCGGGGTGTAGTTAGAGCCAGAGAGAAAAGTTATCAGAATAAAGAGCTGTTTGTTTCCAGTTCGTCTCTAAACTTCTTCCCGCGGCTTCTTTGCTCCAAGCGGCCATCGCTTCAGGCGACTACAGGTGGTGGCCCGGACGGGGAATCGGCACGGCAGGTAAGAACTGAGGAACCTCGCAGGAGTCTCTAGTCAGAGCGGTTAAAATGGGTTCGAAAATAACTAAGACCCAAGTGTACAAGGCTCTTGATGGATTCTTTGATATAGCTGAGTCAGTTATTAGTGAGGAGAATTTGGAAAAAAGTGAAAGTGATCATGAAAGCTTGGCCTCGGCTGAGTCAGTTAGGGCCAGTAAGGATAGTATCAGTGTGGGCTCAAAAATGACCTGTAGCTATTCCAAAAAGTTTCCATGTTATTAGTCTTGATATAAAGGATTGCTTCTTTTCTATTCCCCTACATCCTCTGGATGCCCCCAGGTTTGCCTTTTCACTTCCTTCTATGAACAATAATGGCCCTGATCAGAGATATCAATGGAAGGTTTTACCACAGGGAATGGCTAATAGCCCCACCATATGCCAAATATATGTGGACAAGGCTATCCAACCCATTAAAAATAAATATCCAAACTTCATGTGTCTACATTACATGGATGATATTTTACTGGCCCACCCTAATCAAAAAATCTTATTTAATATATTCAGTGACGTGGTAGAAAATTTTAAAAAATATGGATTATTTATAGCAGAAGAAAAAGTTCAAGCCAGATCTCCCATATTATATTTAGGATTTAAAATCATGGATACTTTTGTTAGACCCCCCAAAATTTTAATAAATAAAGAACACATTTAACCACCCTCAATGATTTCCAAAAACTGCTGGGAGACATTAATTGGCTCCGCCCTACACTAAACCTCACTACTGGCCAATTAAAACCTTTATTTGATATCCTTTGAGGGGACCCTGATCCATCCTCACCGCGAACACTGACTCCAGATGCTAGGAAAGCTTTAAAGTTAGTAGAAAAAGCCATTGAAGGAGCTCATTGTGACAGATTTGATTTAACTCAACCGCTGATATTGATTATTATTTCTTCACAATATACACCCACAGGAGTATTTTGGCAACAAGGGCCTTTATTATGGATACATTTGCCTGTCTCTCCTAAAAGCATAATTGAGTCTTATACCTCCATGGTGGCTAAACTTATTCTTCAAGGACTTAAGACTTCTACTAAAATATTTGGCATTCACCCTGCTACTATTATTACTCCCTATTCATCGTCACAGATTGAATATTTATGCTTCAACGATAATGACTGGGCTATAGCTAGATGCTCTACCTCTGCAAATTTTGATAATCACCTTCCTAAGTCTCCTATATTATCTTTTTGTATTAATCATCCTATTATATTTCCACAGGTAATAAAAAATCAACCTATTCCTAAGGCATTCAATGTTTTTACAGATGGGTCCTCAAATGGTACTGCTGCAATAGTCACTACAAAAGAAAATATGACTTACATAACTGCACACAAATCAGCTCAACTAGTGGAATTGGAAGCTGTGGTAAGAGCTCTGGAAAATTTTAGAGACCAGCCCATAAACATTTTTTCAGATAGCCACTATATTGTACAAGCCATCCCAAAATTAGAGTTAGCAGGACCAATAGCACCTCATACTCCAGCTTTTAAATTGTTTTATCAAATACAAAAAATTTTGTGGGCAAGAAAAGAACCTCTATTCGTAGGCCATATTAGAGCACATACTAATTTGCCTGTTCCCCTCCATGAAGGTAATCAAAAGGCTGATGAACTTACAAAAACAATATTTATACTTTCAGCGCTACAACAAGCTACTTTATTTCATTCCCAGTTTCACGTCAACAGCACCACCTTGCAACGTAGGTTTAAAATCACAAAAGAGCAAGCCAGAACAATTGTAAAAGATTGTAAATCTTGTATGACACATTTGCCCAATCCGCATTTTGGTGTTAACCCTAGAGGATTAATGCCCAATCATTTGTGGCAGATGGATGTTACTCATGAGCCAAGCTTTGGAAAATTGCGATTTATTCATGTAACCATAGATACATGCTCAGGCATGATTTTTGCTTCCTTACATTCCGGAGAAAAAGTTAAAGATGTCACATCTCATTGTTTACAAGCTTTTGCTGCATTGGGCATCCCCAAAATGCTTAAAACAGATAACGGCCCCGCATATACGTCCTCATCTTTCAAACAGTTTTGCGCAAAATTCAACATATCCCATAAAACAGGCATCCCATACAATCCTCAGGGTCAGGGCATTATTGAAAGAGCAAACCGCACACTGAAAATTATGTTATTAAAACAAAAAGAAGGAAATTGGAAAAGTCCTAAGGACAGATTGGCAGTTGCCCTGTTTACCTTAAATTTTTTAACTTTAGACTCTAAGGGTTATTCTGCTGGAGACAGACATTGGAATCCACACCAACAACATAAACCCTTGGTTTACTGGAAGGATGTTCTTTCAGGTACATGGAAGGGTCCAGATCCAGTATTAATTTGGGGGAGAGGATCTGTTTGTGTTTTTCCAAAACACGAATCCTCTCCAATATGGATACCATCTAGATTAATAAAGCAGGTACCACATCAAAATGATCAAGATGTAGTTGTTGAGGAATCAAGATTAATAAAAAAGGTACAAAATCAAGAAGACCAAGATGAAGATATAGAATGACTCCCTCAAAAGTATCCTTCAAAATGTTTCACAACTCAAGAGTCATTCCTCCCGGCCGGGACGAGGAGATCTCTCTTTAGTGTGCACACAATTGTATTTTTTTTCTTTTTATACATGTCTTTATGTCTGTACATTTGTCTACATTTCATGTTAATGTGACGTCACAAATATATGTTTGTATGTTTGTTCATCTGTCCAGTGTGACGTCACAAAGAACAAAGCACTTATGAAAAAGAATATATATATATGGATCCAAATAACTTTAATTCATTTTAGGTTAAGAGTATTCAATTTAGGTAAATAATTTTATAAATGAAGGTACTTTCAATTTTGATTATAGGTATCCCTGGGACTTCTCTTTAGCAAACAATATGACTAGTGCTATATAACCTAATATTTTGGTGTTTTGACATAAGATTGTTTATTTGTTATTAACTTAATTTGTTTAATAGCTGATTAATTTCAATTATATCAACAGGTAAAAAATTGCTGTGTATACAGAGACTTGAGGGTTCCGGCTAACAAATTATTTCTCCAAAGTGCCTTTAGCTTTTCTTTAATCTATCTTTAATACAGTAAATACCCTCAGTCTTTCTTTCTTTTGTTCTCAATATGATATTTTGCCAACTTATGTTTGTGTGAGCTCAAACAACAATGTGTGTGAGCAGAAATCAACTTTAATTTTCTAATCTAATAATTCTGTTTTTTAGTTTGACAACTCGACTCTTCACTCAGTGCTGAAATAACACTGCCTTTCCTTTAATAATTGATGCTTGAGTTTCTAGGTAGCGGGCCCTGAAGATTTGCCAGTGGCATTATCTAGATATAAAAAAGACGGCTGCTGCTACAGCTGCAGGGAACGCGGTCACCACAAGCATCCCTGTTGCTCAAGCATCAAACAACCTCACCAACAGTGTGGCCTCTGCTCTACATACATGGGACCTCCTACATCAACATGTTATAACAAATGGACATTTTGATCTTTCATTGTTTGGGACTTTACGGGACAATGCCTTGCGGACATTTGTCCAGAGAATTCAGTGTGTTACTTGATGAAACTTAGGGCAACTAATTTGTTTAAACAATTTGATATGCTATACAATTTGGCTCGTCACCAAAAGGCTTGTTGCCTTAAAGCCGCAACATTTCCTCACAATTGGACGGCTGTTAGTCATCATACACAGTCGATCCTAAAGGGCTCCATTGGATGGCTGGTTAGCCAATGACGGGTAAGATCCCCAGAGGGGGACAACCTAAGACAGGCACAGTCACACGGGACAGTCTCATGTGGCCGACATATCAACCTAAGACAGGAGTCAAGGGCACAGCCTTGATTATCCGATGACGGGTAAGAATGTTGGTTGCACATAGACGTCCTAGAGCATTACCTCTTTTAAAACAAAAGGGGGGAAATGCAGGAGCCCTGTTTGGGGAGATGGCTTAAATTGCGATGGACTACGGGCTTTGGCTTTGGACATGTTTGGGCATTGGCGCCTTCCGTAGTCTCACGGGACTTGACCTGGGATCTTGCGAGACTTGGCCGGAGATCTGGAGGGACTTGAGTGAGATTGCGGAGGAGGTCTGCGCCATTTTGGAGGTTAGAGGAGCGTGGACGGCGTGTCGGGGTGTAGTTAGAGCCAGAGAGAAAAGTTATCAGAATAAAGAGCTGTTTGTTTCCAGTTCGTCTCTAAACTTCTTCCCGCGGCTTCTTTGCTCCAAGCGGCCATCGCTTCAGGCGACTACACCAGGCCTGATCAATCAGCATGTGCCATTCCTGTGGGCACAACAATTGGTTCAGAGGCAGACACGTGACCCAAGTTGATCCAATAAAAGCTAATCCTAGGACTGCTCGCCAATGTTATTTACACATTATTGATGTGATTTACATATTATTGATGCATCTGCCCCCTTATGACTAATACCTCAAACCGGGACATGATTTGAAACAGAAGATGACATTAAACTCTTTCAGTGACTTCCCCGTTAAAGTGAAGTTCATTAGACAGGCAGGTTTATGAGGGTGCCAGTGATTCCCAGATGACTGACCTCTTCTCTCTTCAGCTTGCTGGTAATGCTATCACGGGTGCCACGTGTCCTGAGTTCTGCTCACCTCCCAGACGTACTGAGCAACTACAGAGTTGCAGAGGAGCAGTCTACCATCCCTCCTCCTGCCTCCCTGCTGACACCTCGGTCTACTGGGCCAACCTCTAGGTTTAACTAAGGTCTCTGTGGCTGCCACCTGGTAACAGCAAGGACATGAAGAATGATAGTTTTAATAATCTATGCTATTTATTGACCAGTAGAGAACTACTAAATATTTTAGCAACCTGCTGTGGGAAGGCCCACCCTCTGCAGGTTGCCCACTTTGGGTCCTTGACTGGCTGCTGCCCCTGGCTTTGTGCCTATAAGGGCTGCCTGCTGCCTTCAGGTAGTCTTCTCATCTTTTTTTTTTAATATTTTTTAAATTTTTTAAAATTATTTTTTATTCTAAGATGATATAAATGTCTTCTCATCTTTAATGCAGTCATACATGGTATCCAGCAAGGGTTTGTTATTGGAAGGCTATGTCCACCGAACCATTGGAAGACCCTCTGTGGCATGGTGGAGGGAACACCGAATTTTGTGAAATTTCTCCCTTGTTCTAATCATGGCAATGGTAATACTGTTCCAGTTTGATATGCATCACTGTTTTCATCGGTTTGTAAATACAAAAGTAAAATTACATAAATAAAGTCTATGTTTGGAACTCTGATAAATTTTCTCCCAGGACATCAACCAAATGCCACATACTCTTTATATTTGTCATACAATAGTTTTTAACCTCCTAATCGTGACAATAATAACTTCTAAAGTGTGTCATGATCTTCTGTAAGGGAACTCTGCCACCCCCAACCCCACCTCTATTAAATTAGACAGCTATGGGTGGCCGTGGTCGGTACTGAGTGAGAACCATCCTCTTCCTGACCACTGATGATTGGAGCGGCACTGGGTAGCTGACCCAAGGGACAAATGAAGCCCAAGGACCCAATATCTGCTGTGGCATGAAGAGCTAAGTTGGACAGATTTCTTTTCTTTGAGAAATTAAACCCTTAAATTAAAAAAAAAAATACAACAAAGGGATCAGAGATGGATGCTGAGAGCTAACAGAAGTGACCAGGTTACCAACAAGTCTAATTTATATGCCAAGCACAAATGACATGAGCCATACCAGGGTGGGGGTGGGGAGGGTCAGACTGGGTCAGTTGGAATCAGGCCAGGAGAAGCATCCACCAACATCACTGCTGGAAGGCTGGAGGAAAGTTCTAGAAACCCCTGTGGCTGGCCGCTGGCCCTCTCTCAAGCCCTCCCCAGGGTTGGGTCTCTGAGGTCCAGCTACCTGACGGCTTCTTGCTTCATGCTCATGTTCCATTAATGATTCTGCTTTTTGAGCTTGTTCAAGCGAGGATCCACTCCTTTGAGCATGAAGACGCTGAATACAGATTGGCCACTGACCAGGCGTATCATCTCTCTCGGCTTTCAATTTTACATTTCTGAAACAAAAAAGTAGATGAGATCTTTGGGGACAGGTCTCCAAGGCTCATCTTGTGCTAGGATTTAACACTAATTGATGACCCTGCAGATAGTTGCCCTCGCTGGAGTGTTTGGAGAATTCATTATTATTCATTATACTCATAAGCCCAGTGGTATGGTACACTGCCAAAATAAACTAATTTTGCCTGCAGTAAGGGAAATTTGAGGTAACCAAATTGAAAATTAAGTATGATTTCTCATTACTCATGCCAGTCAATACTGCTGGAGCTTGCTATTAGTCACTGTTCTCATTGGTGTTATAAATAGCGTAATAAAATTAAGTAAAAATCAAGGCTATGTCGGGAACACTGAGGAATTGTCTCCTAAGGCATCGACCAAATGTGATGTACTCTTTGTATTTGTCAGATGATAGTTTTTAATCTCTTAGATCACTGTTCTACCAAACTAGACTTCTGTTTCATCTGACTTTGTCCTACGCCTGTCAGGAATATTGCAGGGATACTTTTAGGAAACGAAACTTGACATAAAATCCAATACGATGTGGCAAGAATAAGATGTCAGAGAAAAGCCGTGATAAAGTGGCGTTCTCTGGATGGAACCTTCCAATGAAAGTATCAGGGACATACGCAATTACATTAAAATGACATGGGAGAAGGAGGCCTCCTAAGAACAGGGAAGCTAATCTGAGGTGATGGACCTCGAAATAAGGGAACACCATCTTTGACTACTAGGAAACCACAGCTCCTAAGATGAACTGACCGGTGTAGACTGAGTTTTCAGTTTTGGCTGAATGGCAGGGAGAGAGAAGACACTTCCTGCTCTCTTGCATGCAGCTGGTTCCTTCAGCTTGTCACTGTGCACTTCTCATTGAACTATCTGCCAGGCTCTGTGCTTGAGTTCAAGGTGTTACGAAATTCTAAAGAATTTCTGGTTCAAATCAGTGATTGTTGTAGTTTGCTCCCCGATACTGAACTTGGTTTCCTTTCTTCTTGGCATTAAGATTCTTATATTTAGCCACGCATATGGCCACTCTGAAAAAAACAAAATAAAATAAAACAGTTTACGCTTTCTGTCTTCACTCTTCAGCTGGATGGGACCATGTGATTAAGACAGGATGGGTGTCAGTGAACCCTCAGTTTACCTTTCTTACGAGACTCAGGACACTGCCTTTGTACCTTTGTCTTTCTCTGTCTTGCTGCTTGGGAGCTGGCTATGCTGGCTGCAGCCCCTTCTTGGACCACAAAGGCGAGGGCCACCTAGAAATGGGGGAGTGGAAACCAGGTTCCAGACAACTGCATATCACCCCCACTCTCCATCTCTGCACATTTTATAGATGAGAGAAATAAATTTCTACGTTAACCAAGAAACTCTTTTTCTAATCTTTGTTACTTGTAGCCAAACCTAATCCTATTGCATTGGTGTTCTTTTCTTTCTCTGTCCTTAGGTATAATCATATGCAATAAAGTCCATGCATTTACATCGCACAGTTTGATTAGCTTTGACAAATGTATTCACACATGTAATCACCACCACAGGAAAAGACGTAGAACATTTCCAGCACTCGGCAAGGTTCTCTTTAGCCCTTTCCTAGTGACTTTTGTCCCTGACCTTCATTTCCAAGTGACCATTGATCTGCTCTCCATCAATAAAGATTTGGCTGGTAGAGCTTCACACAAAAGGAATTACATAACGTCTTCTCTTTTGTATGGCTTCTGTTACTCTTAGCATAATGCTTTGGAGACAAAAGGCATTGTATGTTCTGTTACTGGTTCATCTTGTTAAACTGCTGAGTTGTATTAGTCAAGGTTCTCTGTCTGTCTGTCTGTCTGTCTGTCTGTCTATCATCTTTCATCATGTCTTTCTCCATTCTGTGCATTTAGAGGAGAAATTTATTTTAAGGCCTTGGCTCACGTGACTATGAAGACTGACCAGTCCAAAATTTTCAGGATAGTCTGGCAAGCTGAAGACCCAGGGGACAGTGGATGTTGAAGGCCATCTGCTGGCAGAATTCCCACTTCTTCAGCGGATCAGTCTTTTCCTGTCCTTTAAACTGATTGGGTGCAGCCTGGAAGATCATCTAGTTTAAGTCTACTGATACTTACATGTTAACATCATCTAAAAAATACCTTACAGAACTATCTAGATCAATGTTTATCCAAACATTCAGGCACGTGGACACATAAAATTAGTCATGATATATTCAACTGTATGCGTATATCACAAATTCATTTATCCATTTACCTTGACAATGAAAACTTGAATTGTTTTTAGTGTTAGCTTTTACAAATAAAACTCCATGGTCAATTTTTTTTACAATTTCTTGTATAGATACATGGTTTTATTCCTATTGAGTTGGGTCATACAGTAAAATACTTGTTGGGTCATACAGTAAAAGTGTAGTTCAAGCTTGTCGGAAACTGCCACACTGTTTCCCAAAGAGGCTGTAGCATCTTGTGCTCTGAATACAATGTGTGAAGTTTTGGTTGCTTCACAGCCTTATTTGGTATAATGGTCTTTTTTATATATATATATATAATTTATCCATTTTAGTGTACAATAGCACTAAATTATGATTTTCATTTGCT
Organism: Tamias sibiricus; assembly: GCA_025594165.1. Taxonomy (NCBI): domain Eukaryota; kingdom Metazoa; phylum Chordata; class Mammalia; order Rodentia; family Sciuridae; genus Tamias; species Tamias sibiricus. The sequence continues at coordinate 132,904,214 of CM046668.1, read as the reverse complement.
TTTCTTTGTTGACTGATGTTGAAGGTGATTTTATACTTACCTGCCCACTTTCTACTTGAATTGCTTTTTTTTTTTCTCACTGTTTTAAGAATTCTTTATATATGATATAGGTGTTAGCCATTTATCAGATAGATAATGCCATGAATATTTTCCACTAGTTTGGGCTTAACTTTTAACTTTTTTGATGGTGTCTTTAGAAAAGCAAATGTTTTTCATGTTGGACAAGTCCAGTTCATTAGTATTTTTGTCTTATGGTTGTACCTCAGTCCTAAGACTTTTTCATTTTGTATTTCAAAATTATGAAGATTTTCTCTTATGTTTTCTTCTAACAGTTTTATCATTTTAGGTTTTCATGTGTAGATGCATAGTTGAATTTGAGTTGATTTTTGTGTTTTCAGGTAAGCTTCAAAGTTTATTCTTTCTTATTATTACCTTATTCTTCCAGCTAGTTGTGTTGAATAGAATATAATTTTCTATTGCAATTCCTTGGAACTTTGTTTAAAGTGAGTCACATATATGTATACTCACTTCTGTATTTTCATCTGTTCCATTAGTATGTGTCTTTCAATATGGTGCTATTATACCGTCTTGGTTACCTTAAATTTATTTCAAGATTTTTTGATTGTAGGACTCATGCTTCTACTTTTACATTTAATACACATTTTTATGCTTTTTATATTATGTTAGCATATTATTACATTAGCTAATACTAATACTATTAGTCTATTATTGAATTACAAATTTTACTATCCATTATGTTTATTTTGCCTTCCTAGTTAGGAAGAAAAAAGGTCCTTATGATTTAATGAATGCAAATCCTGTTACTACTTGAGAAATTGAGACTCCCACATAGTCAAGCCAAATTCTAAGTTTCTAAACTATTTGAATAAAAGTAGGAAGGTAGAAATATCATACAAGAAAATAAAAATAAATTGTTGAACAGTTACTCTATACCATTGTCTTTCTAGACTTTGAAATATGAAGCAGTCTTCCTACTTTTTAGAGGAGAAAAGAGAATCTTATAGCTTAACTTGTTTAAATTATTCAGTGTTTTAAAAACATCCTTACCGAGATATAAAAAGCATAACATGAAATTCACTCATCTAAATTGTACAACTTAATGGTTTTTAGTATATTCACAGTTTGTACCGCCACCGCCACAATCTAATTTTAGAACCTTTTCATCATCCATCTCCAAAGGAACCTCACACCCCTGAGCAGCTATCTTTCATTCTTTCTCCAGCTACTCTGCCCCTCTCTCCCCACTGCATCTGCCACTGGCCCCAAACAAACATTGATCTACCTTCCATCAATTTGTTTGTTTAGACATTTTATGTAAATGGAAGCACGTAAAATGTGGTCCTTTTGACTGACTTATTTCACTTAGCACGGTGCTTTCAAAGTTCCTCAGTGTTGAAGCACATGAAGGTACTTTATTGCTTCTTCTTTTCTTTTTTTAAGTTTAAAAATTTTTTTTTATTCAGTGTTGTTGTATATAACAGTAGCATGCTTTACAATTTGTAATACACATAAAGAGCACCTTTTTACATATCACTGTTAGTATACAAAGTATATTCATATCTTTCATGTCTTCAAACATGCATTTAGGGTAATAATAACCCTCTCATTCTACCATCTTCTTTTCTTTTTCTTCCTCTCTTTATACCCCCTTGCTCCCTCCTTTGCCCTCCCTCCCCATTGACCTTTCTAGTGTTCCTCTAATCTTCCTATGCTCCCCAACCCAACCCCACTGTGAATCAGCCTCCTTATGTCAGACAAAACATTCGGTATTTGGATTTTTGAGATTGGCTAACTTCACTTAGCATTATATTCTCCAATTTCATCCATTTACCTGCAAATGCCATTATTTTATTCTCTTTTATTGGTGAGTAAAATTCCATTGTGTATCTATACCACATTTTCTTTATCCACTCATCTACTGAGGGGCATCTAGGTTGGTTCCACAATCCAGCTATTGTGAATTGTGTTGCTATAAACATTAATGTGGCTGTGTCCCTGTAGTATGCTGTTTTTAAGTCCTTTGGAAATAGGCCCAGTAGAGGGATGACTGGAATACTCCATTATATGGACATGCTAGAATTTTGTTTAATCATTTATTGTTGAATGAAATATTGTTTCCATTTTTCAAATATGGGTAATACTATTGTAAATATTTGTGCACAATTTGTGTGGACATGTGTTTTCATTTGCTTTGGGTAACTATCTAGCCATGGAATTCCTTGATCTTATAGACTCAGATCTTAAAGTCAGGTCTTTACAACTGAGCCCTTTTCTCCTCTTTTCCATGACCTGACACTGATTTTCCACATAATATATTTATTTTCATGGAGTGATTGTCTATGGAAGCTGTAACTTCAACTTTGTCTTGCTTCTATAGGAGATTGAATGAATAAGTAATTTCCACCCTTCTGTCCCTTCCTTTTACTCAACATACCACCTTTGCATAACAGTGTGGACAAGGTGTTCTTGGACCCCTTGTCCCAAGGGAAATTAAACCTGCGTTGTGTTTCAGAGGCAATGAGCAAGCCCTATGCAAGCCGTTTGGGGAGATGAGAAGAATTGGAACGATGGGGGTTAGGAGGCTGGTGATTTCTGTGAGATATCGGAGACATATTCTCTAAGTGTAGGGTGTAGTTGTGCCCATTTATTTGAAAGATGCTGGAGAACAGGTGATTGTGGATGCCTACAAAGGACATCTTTGTGACCTGTTTGGATATACAGAAAGGGACTGACAGTAACAATGCCACTGAAGTTTAAGAGGGGCTGTATTAAAAATGGTGACTGCCAAGGATCAGGCACATGCCTTCTTCTCTTGGAAGCACATGCATTTCCAGAGTCCATGAATAATCCTGAGGTTGACAGCCTCAGTAATGACCAGAGCTCAACCAAATCCTGCCAATGCTGGTGGGTGCAGTTGTAGTGACTTAGATAAAAAATAAGTGACCTAGGTGCCAAAAGGGAACTATTGTACATTTGTTTTAAGTTTTTGAAAGATGCCAGGTTAGATGTCAGTTTTTAAAGATGTATGATCCTTCATGATCTTTAAATACCTTAAACAGCAAAAGTGACACTATATTGCTTATATATTTTCCTTATTTTAAATATATCACAACAAGTCCATTTGGCATTGTATAATGTCCAAATGTGAAAACACCTCTGGACATAGTCATTACTCTTGCTCTTATGCCATTGGAGAACCACTTCTAAAATAAGAAATGGTGGTGGAAGTTGTCCAGTTGTAGACACTGAACAAGTTGTATTGAAATGACCACAACTTTCAATGACTTGTTCATCTTCATGGGTTTATTCTGGTTTTGCTGGTTTTCACACATCTAATTATAGCTGTGTATGTGTGTATATAACAATGTTTGAGAAAGCAATAGTGGCTAACCACTAAATGATTGCCTACTGGCTCTCCAGTCTTTCTGACGGTTTAGCCTCAATGATCTGTTCTCACTTGCATGATGAAAGCTTTTGTTGATGTTATTTTCATCCTTTCATTGATGAAAAGCAGATGTTCAAGGAAGTGGCCCAGGGAGATATCTCTACCTGTCTATCTACCTACTACTCAGTGAATACCTATTATGTGCCAGGGGTTTAGTGTCAGGGACAGAGTGATTCTGAACTGAGATCTCCCATGATGTCATTTACATTTTAATTGTCCCGGAACATTTTCCTCTTGGTGACTTGTTTCTCCCTTTCTGTCTCCCTGTCTACACCCTGTCAGCACCACCACCTTTTTAATCCTGAGGGTCCACTTTTTGCTCAAGATACTCTGGCAAAATGAGTTTCAGATGACATAAAGCAAGGAAAGAGAAACATCAAAGAAGTAGTGAAAAGTTAGCATTGTAATCACCAGCCTTCCTGGGAACAGCTCAGTGGGAACACTGGCCACGAGTTGAGGGGTGAAAGGGGGTTTAAGGAGTGAAACAAACTTAAAATAAAGCAAAAATAATTCACAATGTTAAGGAGCGCACGGACATTTTCATGCCACAATCAACCCAAACTTATCAATAAAATCTTTAAAGCACAGACTTCGTATAATAAAATCCAGTTGCAGAAACACACCCAAAGCAACTTGATGATAGATTTAACAATTTCAAAGTGCCAGGATCAGCCCAAGTTCAGTCTACTCCAAATCTTCCAAATATGGGAACGGAAGAAACTACTTTCAGATTTTAGTAAAACATTATCCTAGTGGAATACTAGTTCTCAGCAGGCTGAACTTTTATTTCTAATCTTTATATATACAAAAAATAAATAAAAGCAAGTCAAAACAAAAAACCCTCAAATACCAAAACTAAAATAAAATGAGTCACCATACATGTTTCTGGGGGGTACATCAGTTTAAAGGAATCCAAATTCTGTTTTGACTCTTTTACCATTTACGTGGCTTGCTTCAGGGATTTATGCCTTGCCTGACCTTGCGCCAAATTCTTGAAAATAGTTTTGGTGAATTTTCCTTACTTAGGAAGTATGAGAAATACTAAATTCCAGACTGAGGCTAAATGTCCTGAATGTGTCTTCAGAAGAAGGAAAATGATGTCTGTACTTGTTTGTTTATTGTGGGGGGAATAATTAAATTTTATCTTATGTTATTGTACACTAGAAATAAAAGTAAAGCAGTTGCTCAAAACCCTCATGTTTGAGCCAGGTGCGGTGGTGTACGGCTGTGATCCCAGCACTTGGGAGGCTGAGGCAGGAGGATCGCGAGTTCCAAGCCAGCCTCAGCAATGGAGAGGCACTTAGCAACTCAGTGACACCCTGTCTCTAATAAAAATACAAAAAAGGGCTGGGGATGTAGCCCAGTGGTCAAGTGCCCCTGAGTTCAATCCCTGGTACCAAAACAAAACAAAACAAAAAATACAAACAAAAAAGCCCTTATGTTTGAATGGCTTTGCTGTCAGCCGTTCTCATACTCTGTCACTTTTTTTTTTTTTAACTGTTCCTTTTTCATTAGTGAATTTTAAATAATAAATATAAGTGTAAATAGCAGAAAGTGGACCCTCAGGATTAAAAAGGTGGTGGTGCTGATGGGATACAGACAGGGAGACAAGAAGGGAGAAACAAGTCACCAAGAGGAAAATGTTAGGTGACAATTAAAATGTAAATAACAGATTGCAAAATCACCTCCTTTTCATACAGTTTCCTTTACCTAAATGTGCAACTGTTCTTCATTGTTTTATTTCTTATACATATTTCCATCGTGGTAGCTTCCTAAAGTAAAAAAAAAAAAATGTATTGAAATGATCCAAGTCTATCTAAGAGGTTAATACATATCGTAGCCTGCCCCTGCATAGAATATCTCATTCATTTCCTCCCAGAAAGTTGATTCACTAAGGTGTTTTAGGGATAACAAGACTGAGGTGTATAATGTATGTTTGCCAACATTGTAACATACTTTAGATTTTATTTATTTTATACTGTTGACCTGTTCCTATCATCCTAAGTTAACATTTAATATGTAAAGGCTGGTTTTAATCTTGAGGACCTTGAGAGTGTATAGGCCCTGTGATGGTTTCAGAACACTTAGTGAAAAGACAACAGGAAAAAAAAATCATTTAATGTTGAAAGTACTTTTAAAAGAAATTATTTTACTGAAGGATAGCATATGTATGAGAAGTGCATACAGGATTAGCATGTGGTTCAATCTCAAAATCACCACAGACTGCACCCATCCACATTAACACTATTCGCCTGAGGAAATACAGCACTGTCTGCACCCTAGAAGTGCTCACGTCCCCACTCAGTTATACCTCTTACCTCTTCCCTGTTCCCAAAGGTGAAACTGTTCTGGTTCCCAACTCCAGAATAATCTTGGATGTTTTCTAAATATACCTGCTAGCAGGACAATGTTGGGTCTGACTGCTTCCAGTCAATGTATGCCTGTGGACTTTTCCTGCTTCTTGGTAGAATGTGTTTATGTTAATTTTTGCATTGCTTTCCTTTATGTGTCTTTAACTTTCATCATTGTTATTATTGATGAAACTTTGAGTTGTTTCCAGTTTTTCGCTATCATAATCAAGGCTGGTATTAGCACACCTGTGCATGTCTTCCCCTGATTGCATGCATGCCTTTTCTTATTGGGGGTATCCCTGAGGTGGAATGGCTGGAATGAAGAATGTGCAGGTGCTCATTCAGCATCATTTGGTATCACCAGGCAGTTTTTCAAATTTGTACCAGTTTCCAATTTTCCTAGCAGAGTGTTAAGAGTTCCAGTTGTTCTGCTTTCTCAGCATCACTTGGCATTATTAGTCTTTTCTGTTAAAATTGTACCCATTTGGATATGTATAGGGTAATATCATATTTTGGATTTGCGTAATACTATACTTTAGATTTGGATTTTCTTAGTGACTAATGAGATCGAGCACCTGTTAATATATTTATTGGCCATTTGGATATCCTTTTGTGGGGCATTTATTCCAATCTTTTGTCTATTTTTCTCTTTTTCTTATGATTTGCAGGAGTTTTTTTTTTTAATATATTGAAGATATAAGCTCTTTGTCAATTACATATGCTACAATTATATTCTTTATCTCTGTTGGTTACCTTTTGTGTTGTTGTGACCAAAAGATCTGACAAGAACAACTTGTCAACTTAGTTGATTGTTCTGGGTCCAAGGGGAGGTGGAGCATAATGGCGGAAGGGCATGGTAGTATTAGAGGAACACTGCTTTATTCATGGCAGTCAGGAAAGGAGGGAGGGGGGGAGATGAAGGGTCCCCACAGGGAAAATGAAACTTTCAGGGCATGTCCCCTGTGACCCACCTCCTCTGGCCATGGCCCTCCTGCTTATAGTTATCACTTGGTCCATTCAAACTAGGATGGACTGATGAGATTACAGCTCTCACAATTCAATAATTCGACCTCTGAATATTCCTACATTAACACAGGAGATTTTGGAGGACCAAACCATAACAGTCCACCCCTACCACCCACAATCTCACGTTCATCTCACACAGTAAAACACATTTAATTAATCTCCAAGGGTCCCATGGTCTTAACTGTTCAGCACCACTCAAAAGTCTAAGTCCAAAGTCTCATCTGAGAGTAAAGGCAATCTCTTGGCAATGAGCCCCCGGAAAAATCAAAAGCAAGTTACATGTATGTGTTATACAATGGCACAGAGTAAATACTCCCATTTGAAAAGAGAGGAATAGGGACACAGAAAGAAAAGATGGAACCAAAGCAAGACTGAAACCCAGCTGGGCCAATAGGTCCCAGAACTCCTCATTCAGCATCTAGGACACATGGTGGTATGGTATGTTGAAGGAGCCCTAATTAGGAAGGGCTGTTGTAGCTAGCTGGAAGCCATAAGTTCCACCTGATATGTATGTGACGCACCTGTAGGCACCCGCAAACCTGAAGGTATATAACCGGGTGAAAGCGGTCCGAGTTAGGAGAACGGAGAATTCAGTCAGCCGGGCAGTCACTCGGTCGGTCAGAAGAATCAGAGCGGCCAGAACGTAGGCAGAGCGGTTACAGAAGAGAAACCAGATAGAAGAAGTAATGACTGGCCAGAGTTAGGCCGAGGCTCCAGAGGACTGGTCAGAGTAAGGCCGAGGCTCCCGAGGAAGACAGAAGAAGGAAGAAAGAAGAGAGAAGAAAGAAGCTCTAGTCTTTCTCTAAGCTAAGCTCTATCTTTCTTTACTCTACTCTAAGCTAAGAAGAAAAGCTAAGCTCTATCTTTCTTTACTCTAAGCTAAGAAAGAAGAGAGAGGAAAGAAGCTCTAGTCTTTCTCTAAGCTAAGCTCTATCTTTCTTTACTCTACTCTAAGCTAAGAAGAAAAGCTAAGCTCTATCTTTCTTTACTCTAAGCTACTCTACTCTAAGCTAAGAAGAAAAATCTTTCTTTCCCTCTCTAAGCTCTAAGAAAGTAGAAGTAAAAGTAGTAAAAGCTTAACTCTGCCCCCGAGAGTTTTTATCCCGGTTTACGGTACCAGGCAGCTTACAGTATGTTCTTCAAATGGCATGGGCAGCCTTGCCCTGTGGCCGCCTCAGCAACGATACCGCGGGAAAGAAATCAGAGGCAGACTGGAAATGAGTAGGTTCTTTATTCTTGCTTCTTCTCTGCTTTCTCTTCTATATTCTCTCTCCAACTCCAACCACCCCTCTCGCCAGCCCTACCTGGTTAAATACTCTACACCTTAACAAGTATACACGTGTCACAAGCTCAACTTACAGGTGTGTCACACAGTGTTCACGGGCACAGAAAGATTCTTAGTTGATTACATTAAGGTCAGGAGAAAACAATTAAATGCCTCCTCTTTGGCTCTCAGCCAGCCGCCATCTTAGCTACCTCCTCATTAAGGCTTTTACACTGCCCCTTTGGCCTTGCCAGTTGCAGCGGACATGGGCTTTATTTAGCTTGATTTTCTCTGCAGCCAGCAACTTTTTTCAAGAGACAGGCTACATTACTGGCATCCTTTAATTTCTGGGGTTTCCATTCCATATTTGGATTCATCTTTACAACTTCATGCATTGCCTACCCAGGAGCAGCTTGCTGGGAATTTGACTTTGCTACTATTTGTTTGAAATCTTGGTGGAAGCTTCCAGGACCCCCTAACGCTAGCATCTTGCAGTCCTTCAGGATCAGCACTGGTCTAATGCCAGCTCATGCAGTAGCTGGACCTCCTGGAATCATGGCTGCCCTTGCATCTTAGGGTCTATTGGACTCAGCCTGGTTAAACAACTTCCCAGGCCCCTTGTGTGACCCAGGGTGCGCCTGTGGTCTCTTCTCAAAGGAGTTTTCCCTTCTATATCCTTGAGCCTGCAATGGGTGTGGTTTTGAAAATTCCTGAGATGCCCTCAAGTCATCTTTTCTATTGTCTCTGTGCAAAGTACTTAGCATCTCTTTAGTGATTATAATCTGTTTAACTACCGCATCTTTGGCCTTGGTTTTACACACACTTTTCTAGTCAAACTACAAGTTTTTGAAATTCTTCACCTCTGTTTTGTCTATCAATTTTTCACAGTAAGCCTGACTAAAAGCTAACAGCATTATTCATGCCACCACCTAAATGCTGTGATGCCTTGAAATGTCCTCCACCAGATAAAGTCTCAGAATATGGACAAAATGTCAAGTTCTTTGCCAGAATATAACAGGAGTGGCCACTAATCCAATGTCCAATAGAGTCCCTGTTTCCCTCTGAATCTCATATAGCCTGCAGTCCTATTGGCATTCTGGTCTTCTGAGCTCCCACCAGAATTGCCTATTAAGCTCCACTTACAACATTCCCAATATTCTTCATCCTACATCTATAAAATTTTCTGATTTTTCTCACAAATCATTTACAAAAAGTTCTGAACCACGTTTTCAGGTTTATCACAGCAATGACTCTACTTCTAGGTAAACCAGTTTCTATTTTAGTCAGTATTTACATCAGGGTGACTAAAATACCCCAAAAGAACAACTAAGAGGAGAAAATTTTGTTTGGGCTCATGGGTTGAAAGGTTTAGTCCATGGGAAGCAGAGAAAGAGAAGGGGGTAAAGGGGTTACAGGGAAGAGGCACCTTTTTAGGGCACACCCCCAGTGAACAACCTCCTCCAGCCACACTCCACCTGCCTATAGTTACCACTTAGTCCATTCAAACTAGGATGGATTGGTAAGATGACAGCTCTCGTGGTCCAAACGTTTTACCTCCAAATATTCTTGCATGAATACAGGAGATTTAGGGGGACAATTCATATCCAAACCATAACACTACCTTTGTGACATGTTTGTTCATATACTTAAGGTGTTTTTTTTCAAAATACATTTTAATGTTCATATAGTTCAACCATAGAGTTCATAATGTTCATATAGTTCAAGTTTTCTTATATGATTGATGCTCTTTATATCTGGTTTAAGTAATTTTTGCTGTCCTGTGGTCAATACTATAATCTCCAATATTATCTTCTTGGAGCTCATTCTTAAGTTTTCATCTCCATACCAAAAATTCACTTGGAATTAATTTTTCTGTGTGGTGTGAAGAAAGGCTCTGATTTCACTCCTTCTGTATAGATAGTCCATTCTTCCAGCATCACATAGTGTAAGATGAACTTTACCCACTGTTCTGCAATGCCATGTTTGCCTTGAATCAAATTTCCTCAAATGCATGGATCTGTTTTTGAACTTCTATTCTGCTCCATTGGTCTATATTTGTCTAGTTCTGCACCAATAAAAATAGTCTTAATTAGTGTAGCTTAATGCTAAGTCCTAATGCCTGGTAAAATACATTAGAGCAGTCCTACATCTTGCTTTTTCTTTAAGATTATTTTTGGCTATTCTTGGCCATTTAAATTCATATACATTTGAGAATAATATTGTTAGAAAAAGTCTGCTGGAGTTTTGATTTGAATTGCATTGAATCTATAGATTAATTTTGGAAGAACTCAAATTTTTACAATCTTGAGTTTTCCAGTTCAATAAACTAATATTTATATGTTTTCTATTTACTCAAGTGTTCCTTACTATCTTTCAATAATGTTTATGTTTTTCGTGGAGACATCTTTATTATATTTATTTCCAGGAATCTGAAGACTTTTAATTCTAATATGAATGATTATAATTTAAATTTCATTTTCTAATTATATGGCTGATAATTAAAATTGATTTTTATATTGATTTTGTATTCCATGCCTGTTTTTTACTTATTAATTCTAAGTATTTTTGTTTGTTTGTTTGTGGTAATGGGGATTGAAACCGGGGAACTCTTACCACTGAGCTACATCCTAGCTATGTTTCTTTTATTTAGAGAAAGCATTTTCTGAGTTTCCCAGGCTGCCCTTGAACTTGTGGTCCTCTTCCCTCAGCCTCTCAAGAGTCTGGGATTATATGCATGTGCCACCATGGCTGGCCTCTAAATTTACTATATATATTTTTTTGAATTATTTGCATATGGAAATATGCCAATTATGTTCATTTTAATATCTTCTGGAAGCTTTCTGCATAGAATTTGTGCCACTTCCTTTTTAAGTGATTGGTGGAGCCCACAAATAATGTATATCTGGGCTTGGAATTGCCTTGGTGCAAAGACTTTAATAATCGTTTCAATTACTTCTTTAGATATTGAAATACTCAGATTTCCTTTTTCTTTTTAAACCAGGGTTGGTCAGTATGTTTTACTTCTGTTATTTTTTAAAAGAAATTTGGTATAAAGATGTTTATATCTCTTGTTAGGACTTTAAATATATGCTCTATAGTGGTTTATTCTCTTTTATTCCCGCTGTTGATCAATTGTGATGTTTATATTGTCAATTTTATTCATCTTTAAAGAACCAACATTTGGCCTTTTTGACCTGATTTGTTATAAACTTTTAAATTTCACTCTTTATTCTACTTAGATGGATTGAATTGCTTTCTTTTTCTAACTCTTTTAGATGGAGCTTAGATGATTATTTTTTTCCTTTTTCTTATATATGGATTTAAAGCTGAAGTTTCCCATTAAGCAATTTTAGTTGCATCTCACATGTTAGATTAAATGCTTTTCTAATTTTTATTGTGATTTTTCTTCTGGCATAAGGGCTATTTAGAAATATACTACTAATTTCTAAACATGAAAGGATTTTCCTAGTTTCTTTTTTAATATTGACCTCTAGCTTAATTCCTTTATGGTCAGCAAGCATCCTTTGTATGATTTTAATCTTGTAAATTTGGTGACACCTGTTTTATTCACTAGGGTATAAAAAATTTTGGTTAGTTTATGTATACATCTGAACATAATATGTATTCTGCATTTATTTGATGCAGTGTTTTTTTATATGTCAAGGATATAATCTTGAGGCAGAAATTTTAATTTGGTTTTGGAACAATTTTCTCCTGAGCAACAAATAGAACATTTAATTGGATCATAAAATTTATACACACACACACACACACACACACACACACACACACATATATCTCATAAGTACTCAGTCATGGAAATTGAAAAAGATCTTTATAGAACTGGTCTAAATGCAGATATATCATATGAAAGAATTGCATTCCACTGGATCTTATAAATTAAAATGATTTCCTATCACATCTATGTTTTGTGAAGTTTAATTATTAGGAAAAAAACTTTGAGAAAAAATTATAAGCAAGATTTTCTGCAGAGTTCTGCTTGTTTTTCTTTGAACAACTGACTGTAGGATATATTGTGCACAATCTATGACCAGTAGGCTTTTCCAGGACCTTGGCTTAGCATCTAAGATACAGTAACCTGGACTTGGGGAAACACAGTGTGGTTGGACTAGAGTGCATTACTGTCTTTTTTTTTTAATTTTATTTTTATAATTTTTAATATGTACAACTCATAGTGCATATATTTAGTATCTTTTTACATACAACTGTTTGCATACAAAGTATATTCGTACAATTCAGGTCTTCAATCATGCATTAAGGAAAATGATATCCGTCTCATTCAACCACCCTTTTTTTTTTCTCCCCCTCCCTCCCCTCTTGCTCCATCCCTTACCCTCCCTTCCCTTGACCATTCTAGTGTTCCTCTAATCCTCCTATGTACCCCCATTCAACAATACTTTGAAATAGCCTCCTTATATAAGAGAGAACATTTGGTACTTGGATTTTTGAGACTGACTAACTTCACTTAGCATTATGTCTTCCAACTTCATCCATTTACCTGCAAATGCCATTAATTTGTTTTCTTTTATTGCTGAGTAAAATTCCATTGTGCGTATATACCACATTTTCTTAATCCACTCATTTACTGAGGGACATCTAGGTTGGTTCCACAATCTAGCTATTGTGAATTGTGCAGCTACAAACATTGAGATAGCTGTGTCACTGTAATATGCTGTTTTTAGGTCCTTTGGGAATAGACCCAGGAGTGGGATGGCTGAGTCATAGGATGGTTCCATTCCCAGTTTTCCAAGAAATCTCCATACTGCTTTCCATAATGGTTGCACCATTTTGCAGTCCCACCAGCAATGTATGAGTGTGCCTTTTTCCCCACATCCTCTCCAACATTTATTGTTGCTTGTGTTCTTGATGGCTGCCATTCTGACTGGAGTGAAGTGAAATCTTAGAGTAGTTTTGATTTGCATTTCTCTAATTGCCAGCGATGTTGAACATTTTTTCATGTATTTGTTGATTAATCGTGTATCTTCTTCTGAGAGGTGTCTTCTCAATTCCTTAGCCCATTTATTGATTGCATTACTGTCTTGATGGGGAGAGGGAGGGCAAGACCATGCACAAGACCACGATTCAGAAGAAGATCCCTTGAGGAGTCAGTATTGTATTTTGTTAATCAGGTGATACAAAATGAGCACTTGGAAAGTTGAGTTAAGGCCAATAAAATGAATTCTTTCTCTAAAGTCTGTGTCATATTCTGCTCAACAAGGCAGATATTTGTAGGATTCTGGTTTTTTCTCCCCTGAGAATTTATTTTGTTTTCAAAAGAAGGATCCTACAGTTTTCCATTAGGAATCACTTCTTCCCTATCATCTGGAGGCACAGTTAATAAAGTTACCTTCCCTCTCTTTCCTTAGGATGCCCTTGACCATACTCAACTAATCAGGTACTCCTTCCCAGGAACCCAAAGCTGAAAATGGTGAATGTTCATCAATTTCCAAAAGTGATGGATGCTGTCCTCAGACTGCTTCTGCTGGGGGCCAGTCCCATCACTAGGTTCCAGCCTACGCCCAGTCCCTTAAACTTGCTTATCAATTCTCTAAACTCTCACTGTTCCCCTCCATTATTATCTATGTGATCCCATCTTTCTCCCAAGCTTTCAGTCTGGATGAGCATAGACAAAGATTGTAACTCTGACTACTTTGGACTCTTCAAATGTAAAACACTGTATGGATATGAATGTCTGTGCCAAGATGTTGGAGTGCTGGGCCTGCATTTCCTCTAGCAATTGCAGAGTTTTGGTCTAATTCCTAAGTCTTTGATCTAATTTTTGACTTTTGTGTAGTTACTTTTGTGAGAGTTACGGGTCAAATTTCATCCTTCTACATGTGAAGATTCAGTGTTCCCAACACCATTTGTTAAAAAAATATATATCTTTTCTCCAACATATGTTTTTAGCATCTTTATTGAGTATCAGATGACTGCATCTAAAGCATAAGAAACAAAATCAAGGATCAATAAGTGGGATGAAATCAGATTTAAAAGCTTCTGTGTATCAAAGAAACAGGAGCATAAAGAAAGAGCTACATAATGTCTGCTCCTCAGACAGGAGATTAATATTCAGAATACATAAAGAACTCAAAAAACTTAACAAAAAGAAATAAATAACCCTATTAATAAATGGGCACCTCAACGAAACAAACACTTCTCAAAAGAAGCAATACAAATGTTCAAGAAATATATGAAAACATACTTCATGTCTCTAGCAATCAGGGAAATGCAAATCAAAACAACAGAGATTTCATCTCACTCCAGTCAGAATGGCAATGATCAAAAATACAAACAACTTAAAAAGATACTAAATATATGCACTATGAGTTGTACATATTAAAAATTATAAAAACAAAATTAAAAAAAATCTAAAAAAAATACAAACAACTATAAATGCTGGTGAGGTTGTGGGGAGAAAGGAACACTTGTGCATTGTTGGTGGGACTGCGAGTAGAGCAAATGCTCTGGAAAGTGGTATAGAGATTCCTCAAAAAACTAGGACTTGAACCACCATATGACCCAGATATTCCACTCCTTGGTCTATATACAAAAGATCTAAAATAAGAATACTATAGAAATACAGCAAAATCAATATTTATGGCAGCACAACTAACAATAACAAAATTATGAAACCAGCTCAGGTGTTCATCAACAGGTGGATGGATAAAGATAATGGGTTCTGATGATTATGCAATGGAGTTTTATGAAGCTGTGAAGAAGAATGAGATTATGTCTTTTGCTGGTAAATGGGTGGAAATGGAGAGTGCTATGCTAAGTGAAATAAGTAGGACTAGGAAAATCAAAGGTTGAATGTTTTCTGTCATATGTGGAAGCTAGACCAAAACAAGGGGAAAAAGCAGGGGAGGGTCTCATGAAAATACAAGAGAGATCAATGGAGTAAAGGAAGGAGATTAAAGGCTAGAGCAAGAGAGATGGGAAAAGAGAAGAATAGTGGAATGAAACTGTCCAAACTATCCTTTATACATATACAAAATGTCACACTGAATTTAGCCTTTATATTTATAAAGCATTAAATTAAAAAAAAAAACACCTATAAATAAAGAAAGACTGGTAGAATAGAGGCAAGGGAATAGGGCGGGAAGAGGGCAGGGGAAGGGGAAGTACTGGGGAATGAATTGGAGCATATTAAATTCCATGCTTGTATGATTGTCAAAATGAACCCCAATATTTTGTATAGCTCTAGTGCACTAATTGAAAAAAAAAAAAAAAGAAACACTATGTTGCTAGCTCAATTTACCCCATTGTAAGGGTAAATAAGCAACTCGATTTCCAAGATGAATGCCTTCAAGGGTGTTTTATTAGTTCCTAGGAAGTTCACTCCCTGTTCACCCTTTCTAAACCAGTAAATGGATGCTGGAATCAGTTTACATCTTTTGGTGGGGCAGATATAGGAACGTTAGTTCCCTTTTCTCTGGCTCCTTGCTAATCTCCAATATTACTGCAGTGGTGTGCAAGGATGCTGGTACCCAATTGCATGTGGAGTTTTTTCAGTGGGAGTTCAGTCCTAGTCCTTACTCAACTTCTGTGAACTTGCAAAAACTTACCTTCTTATTTTAACACAGGCTTCTGCTAGTCTCAGTGTACTCAGAACTTCTAGAACTCTCCTTCACCTCCATTGTGATCCCTGAGAATTTCTGCATCCTCTATACCGTGTGCAGACTGCAAACCCAGCCCAATCTGTCCTCTATGAAAACTCATCCTTAAGATTATTGACTGCATGGCATTATTTCAATATTACACTAAAAGCAAGAATTCACTTAGAATTCACTGTGCTCTAAATCAAAGAGAAAGTCCCTCCCTCCTTCCATCTCAAGATCTATACAACTGGGTGTTTTAGTTCCTCTCTACCTCTTTCCAGGAGTTATTCTTACAAAGTCTTCATAGTTGTCCTAGTCATACAGAGTCAACACCATTCTTCTCTGCTTCCTTCTGAATCTTTTTATTTTTCCCCAGAGCTTGTGGACTTCTGTCAAGGGTAAACTTCTTTTATATATTATATATTAGTATAACAAATCCCAAGGATTTAATTTTTTAAAAAATGGCAAATTATACTCATGCTAAGACCAGTGCAGACTTGTGGGGATGGAGAGGGAATCCTTGTGGGACTCCTCTAAGTGGGAACCCAGTGAGGTAAGGTGTTTCCACCGTGTGCCTGTCCTGCTTGGGCAGTATGGAGAGTAGAGATGGGATGAGAGATCTCGCAGGGCCCTTAGTGGTGAGCACTAAATAGGTAGCCCTTCCTGGCCATGTCACCAATGCAGTGTCCTATGTAAATGCAAATGCCCAAGAACTGTGAGGGACCATTTTCTTGTATTTACAGGAGGAAAATGAAACGGTTTGATAAACGTTATTTCCTTTGCATCATAAGAGTCTTCTTCCTATTGCTATGGTAATTATTTTCCCTTTTCCTGAGCCAGTAATGACGGATGGCTATGAGGAAAGGAACCACCTAATTGAGAAGAAAAAAAAAAAAATGCACAAGAGAATATTTCAAAAACATTTACCCTATGATCTTCCTAGAGGCCCATGTTGTACCATATCAATACTTTTGTTGATCCTTCCATCTTTCATTTCATTTCATTTGTTTGAATTTTAATGAGTGAAGCCTATGTTATTTCTGTTTTGAATTTCCAATTTGTAGAAAGGGACCTAATTGACCTATTAGGTATGTAATTGAGATTAGTTAAGTGATTGCTAAGCTTTCAGAAGTGAAGTTCAAAGAAATGACTTTCTTATTATATTTGGATTTCCAAACACAACACCTTTATTGGTGAAGCTGAACAAATGTTAGAACTGATTATAATAAACATGGTTCACAAAAGCAAGATGCATAACAGCTGGAAATGTGTCGATGATTTTACATACACATTAAGAATTATAGTTGTCAACAGATTTTTTTGTTGTTGCTTTAATTCTGCTCTAGGCTAGAATCATCAGCATGCAGTCATACAAAATGATCATAAGCATGTTATAACTTGAAATATCAATATGTAATAACTACTAAATTTAAAAGCAATGAATTTTTTTGAAATGATTTAAAATAAGATAAACACACCTAAGGTCAGCTTGGAATGTGGGAACACCTTTGAAACTGTAATTACATAATCCTAATAAATCATCATATAATTTATTTATTATTGTGTCATTTAATTAAGTTATTATGCAATAATAAAAGTGGTTACTTTGTCTCAAAGCATGTTAAATTTATAGTCGATGTTTATTCTTTCCTCCTACAAAACATTCACTTTTACTATTCAGTGAATGATTTTAAAATTTTCATTATTCACATTTTATCAAAGGATTGTGTACATTTGCTTTTGTATCTCATCAGCATGAAAGAAAGCAGGAGATGAATGATGAGAAAACACATGTTAATGTCTTCTGGCTCAGAATGCAAGTTATTATTTGATAGCAAAGTCCAAAGCAATGGCAACTAATGCCCTCCTATATTGATGACTTAATTTTTATGCCTGGTTTCATGCCACATAAAATAGTTCCTGGAAATATTTCCCAGTTCAAGGTGGTACATTAAAAAATTCAACAGCTGGATATCCTAACGATTGTAATTTGCCACAAGTTTTAATGGCTTCATAGCAATCGTTAGGGGCTTGTAGTTCTTTCTTCTTTGGAAGTGTCTACTTTCATTTGTCTCACATATTGTTTCTGGAATATTTCGCTGATCATTTCTTAGAATCCTGTTACTACTTCATGAAAGGCTGAAGCACATTAGCAAGTATCACTGGTGACAGAAACATCACGGTTCCGGAAAAGCAGCATATGGTCCCTTTATGTCAGAGACTGAAAAAGATTCAAGACAAGGAATGAGTTTTTCCTGTACGATAAACTTTTTATTTTCTACGTGGAACTAATTTCTGTACTTCTGCTATTTTGTATCTGGGAGAAATATACATTTTAAAAATCAGAGCTGCTGACATAATTTCACGGCTTATATTTAGTTTTCATTAGTGTTAATGGTTTTTGTGATACAGAAAGCTTTAGAATGGCTTTGAAAATAGGGAAAACAATATAAATAATTCCAAATGGAAAGTTTGGGGGTATTCTAAAACAAATTACTTAATAGTTTTCCTACTTTATATGTATTCTAGTTCTGCAAGTCATAAATTCTACCCATTCTTCTGAGTCTTACTGGTGGAGGGATCCCAGATACAGTATTCCTTAGAGAAAATGGATAGTTTTCATCATAAAGAGGTAGTTTTAGGAATTTTTCCTAAAATAATTTAATGATACAATATAATTATCAAATGATAACAGAAGTTATCCTTTAAAAATGGCATAGTTTAATGTCTGACCCAATGTAGACTGTCACCATAATGATCAAAGGGTGACAGAAGTTATTCTTTAATAATTATGTCATTTATGTATGACCCAATGCTAGAATGTTACCATTTTTGGTTTGGAAGGGGAACTTCTGAGACAGGGTATATAACTGACTAATGACTTGAGTTTTCAACTAAATATTGTGAGTATTCGTACCAACTCTTCCTGTGTGACAGAGGGTAAAGCATTTGACCTTTAGATATCTTAGTTCCCTCATTTATAAAGTAGTACATTAAGCTAAAGCACTTCTCTGGTCCTTCCAGTACGAAATCCCATGAGTCTACAAAGCTCTAGTTGTAGTACGGCTGTCCAGCTCTCCGATTCTCGTTGTAGACAGCAAGAAAATGACCAGCACAGAGGTTGTTCGGTGTCTGCTTGGCACTCATCCTCCCTTCCTCTGGCCTAAAATATTCTGATTTTGTTCTGATACCGTCCCCTCCTCCTCCCATCAGACACACACAGCCCCATAGGTGAGCTCTGATTATTTAATTCAAATCAGGGCAATCTCAGCCCTAGGTGAGTTCCTGATTCACAAACAGGCCTGCAATGCAATTGGGCACAATGAAGGGATTTCTGGGACACCTTTCCCCTCCTCATCTCAAAAATTTTTAGAGGGGAGAGAATTCAACTGGTTTTGCAATCACTGTCCAAGAAAAGCAGCTGTGATGAATTTAATACAGAGGAAAGCAGGGTGGAGGGGCAGGTTCCGTAACAAAATCACTAAGCTGCCAGATCGGTCAGTAGAGGAAAAACTTTCATATTTTTTAAAACTTTGCAATTTTCTTTTCTTCTCTCTCTCTCTCTCTCTCTCTTTTTTTTTTTTTTTTTAAACCGGGAATTGAACTCAGGAGCATTTGGCCACTGGGCCACATCCCCAGCCCTTTTTTGTATTTTATTTAGAGACAGGGTCTCACTGAGTTGCTAAGTGCCTTGCCATTGCTGAGGCTGGCTTTGAACTCGCAATCCTCCTGCCTCAGCCTCCCAAGTGCTGAGATTACAGGTGTGCGCCACCACACCTGGCTAAAACTTTGCAATTTTCTATTATTTAACCAGTTGGGTTTTCTGTTAAAGACAGCTAAAGCATGCCAATACAATGCCATTATATCCCATTATATGTGAAGGCCCCTGGAGAAGTAAACTATGTTACAGAATGTTAAGGTCTAAGTTGTGGAGTTGAACTACTTCTCTGCAATTGGCTTTTATAAATTCATTTTTCATAAAAATATTTATTGAGACCCTGCAATGGGTGGGGCTCTACCTTAAAAGTTTAACTTTACGACATGTAGCAATTAATTGACTTTCTCAAGGCCACGGCAGGGAAACTGAAGCAGAAGTTGAAAAAGGACCAAGAATCTTGACTTTTAACACAACTAGAAGGACTTTACTAGAGGTCGTTCAGCACCTTGATAAACACTTTTACTTCTGGAAAGACATTTCTGATTAGGATACGGTGTTCATAAACCATAGGACATTCCCAGCTAAAAACAGGTCATTTTACAATATGATGCAGTTCTCGAAGGGAAACTAGGCGACAGAATGGGCGAACACTTTTTTTTTTTTTTTTCCCCCCTGGTACTGGGGATTGAAACCAGGGCCTCATGTATACTGCAAGTGCTCAATCACTGTGCTGTACCCCAGCCTGGACAAACTGTTTGAAATCCATGACTGCTACAAGAAAATTTGTGTGTCTGGGTAAGCAGCACCTCTTGCCTTTTAGTACAACAAGCCTGAAACTCATCACGATTGATGAACGTCTCTCCCTTTTCCTTACCACTTTCTCACTGTGGTGCAGACCCTCCTAAGCTCCTGATCTGGTGAGTGCCAAACTTTCTCCATTCATTCAACAAATATTAAACTTTCAGTACATGCTGGATGTGACGGTCCTAGAATCTAGAAGTCCTGACTTTAGATTCTTGCAACAATTACATCCTCAATTGTTCTGGCTTGCTCTTTTGTGATTTTAAACCTACAGTAGCTTGTTGTAGTGCTGTAAAAGTATAAATATTGTTTTTGTAAGTTCATCACTTTTGATTACCTTCATGGAGGGGGCCAGGCAAATTTAGTATGTGCTCTAATATGGCCTACGAATAGAGGTTCTTTTCTTGCCCACAAAAGTTTTTGTATTTGTTAATACTTGGGACAGAACTATCCATAATAAAGGCCCTTGTTGTCTTAGCTCTTTCACATCCTACCTGCCATCATTTGTTGTAAAAAATACATAAAGTAACTGGTAGGTTAGGTAAAACATAAGGCTGAAACGTTCCTTTGTATGTCCTTCATCATCCTCCCATTTTAAAATTACTGCACTTTTTTCTGGGAGGTTATTATATCCCAAGCCTCTTAAAACTGGTTGAAGCTTTTTGCAGAGGCCAGTGTTTGGGCCATTGTCGTAAATTAATGATGGGAGGAATCAGCTCCAGTATCTATTAAGTCCCTCCATTTCTATTCTTGGATTCTTATTTTACACATAGGCCTCCTAGTACAGTCTCGAACCCAGCAAGCATGGGACTCGAATCAGTGGAACAAAATCTTGTATTGTTCCCTTTTTGAGGCAATACTCTTTTAACACTTCTTGAGGATAACTCCTCTTCCAATGCCTCGTACATTTGTGGGCCCCGGGCATTGGGCCCGTGCCCCGTTTTTTGAATTCCTGAAACAAAGGATTTCCATGGATGTCAAATTTTGAATAACATTTATTGGCCCAATGATTTCCCTTTTTACACCTGGGGCAGCAACCTGGAGCACGGTATGAATTTGTTCTTATTCTCTTTTGGGATTTTGCCTTGAATAGCCTGATTGATTATGATAATTGTTCCTGGAAATATCCTGATTGATTATAGGGTCAGGTCCTTGTGAAAATTTTCTGAGGGGCAGCATCTCTAAACAGCTGCTGCAATCATATTCCCTGTGACAGAAAGGCATCATTTATATCTTTACATAGTTGTATATTTATGGAAAGATCCTGCTTCCTGGCAATATTTATTAGCGTTTTCATTATGCTTATTGAACATCTAATGGCATAACTTTTTCTTCTTATTATGGTCTCCAAACCCTGCATCTCACATACATAAAGTTCTACCTGCCATCTGACCTAAAGGTGTTAAGGACTTTCTTGAAAGGAATATTTAAATTGTTTTTGAAATCGGTCAGTTTCTGCTCTCCTTGCACTTTCTTGGGTCTCCTTAAATTTCCTTTTTTTGTTCATTTTTTTCAGCATCCTGGCATAAACTTGATCAACGTGCAGTTCTCAAAAGTCGATCAGCAAATTCAGCATATGGTTCATTTAGTCCTGATACTTTGGAACAAAAAAGCCTGTAGATCCCCAGGTCCTTGTAACAGTTTTTCCATAGCCTTTAAAGCAGCTGCGTTTTATCTGAGCATATTACTCCCTGGGGTATAATATTTTTGAACCCCGGAGTTTCTTCAATGTTTGAGGGGGAGAGGGATCCAGTATACTCAACGTGAAAGGATGGGGTATTACTGCCCTTGAACTTATTCAAATACTGGGCAGTTTCTCTAATAAATCTTGAATAGCTTTCAGCAGCTCGGATAGCTTTAGCAGCTCGGATCTTTGTCATTTTTGAGCCCGCACTGATACTATCCTTACTGGCCCTAACTGACTCAGCCGAGGCCAAGCTTTCATGATCACTTTCACTTTTTTCCAAATTCTCCTCACTAATAACTGACTCAGCTATATCAAAGAATCCATCAAGAGCCTTGTACACTTGGGTCTTAGTTATTTTCGAACCCATTTTAACCGCTCTGACTAGAGACTCCTGCGAGGTTCCTCAGTTCTTACCTGCTGTGTCGATTCCCCGTCCGGGCCACCACCTGTAGTCGCCTGAAGCGATGGCCGCTTGGAGCAAAGAAGCCGCGGGAAGAAGTTTTGAGACGAACTGGAAACAAACAGCTCTTTATTCTGGCAACTTTTCTCCCTGGCTCTAACTACACCCCGACACACCGTCCACGCTCCTCTAACCTCCAAAATGGCGCAGACCTCCTCCGCAATCTCGCTCAAGTCCCTCGAGATCTCCGGCCAAGTCTCGCAAGATCCCGGGCCAAGTACGGAAGGCGCCAATGCCCAAACATGTCCAAAGCCAAAGCCCGTAGTCCACCGCAATTTAAGCCATCTCCCCAAACAGGGCTCCTGCAATACTTGGGACAGATCCTGGTCTGTCTTAGCTCTTTCACATCCTACCTGCCATCTGACCTTTTCTTCGGCTGCTCTCCTTGCAGAAGGAATCCTGGGTCCCCAAATGCTCTTTGCAATCAACAACTGAAGACTTTTGCTTTTAGAACATTTTTATTCTTGCTCTTCTTACAGAACTTCCTTTTATTGCTCCAAATCTAGCTAAAGTCTCATCTGTTTGAAAAAAAATTACTGTAAGTCTAGTCTTTACACCACAAGTATTAACTGTGAGGGCAAAATAAAGACAGCGACTTAGAACATTTGCCTAAGACACTCCCTTCCTAAAGTCATTACTTGAGGATATAAATTAGTAAAACAAAAGGAATGAAAGGAAATAGAGCAATATGAAAAAAAGGAGTGTATAATAGTAACATGTCCTAATTCTGAATTTAGTATAACATTTAATTCTTTAGACAGAATTTAACACATAACATAGCTCAGTTTTTTTTATGGTAAGACTAGAATGTTTTTTTTTGTTTGTTTTCTTCAATATATTTTTGTACATTTTCCAGATTTCTACTATGAGTAGACTTTATTTTGACCATCAGGATAAGACAGAAAATCATATAATTTAAAAATACATAAGTGTTACTTTAGAATGGAGGGTTTTTTTTTTTTTTTGGAAATGTTTTTATGAAATAATCAAAAAGATATTTAAAATTGTAAGTCTATTATTATTATTATTATTATTGGTACCAGGAATTGAACTCAGGGACACTTGACCACTGAGCCACATCCCCAGCCCTATTTTGTACTTTAAATAGAGACAAGGTCTCACTGTTACTTAGTGCTTTGCTTTTGCTGAGGCTGGCTTTGAACTTGAAATCCTCCTTCCTCAGCTGGGATTACAAGCGTGCGCCACCGCGCCCATCTTTAACAATCAATTATCAACGTATTGCTTTCACAAAATGCTTTCCTTCTTTTGGAAATATCCAACCATAAGAAATTGTCTCTCTGAAAATTTCCTCAGCATTATTGAGGTAAAACTGTCAAAAACTTACATGTTAATGTAAGTCGATGTACGTATACATTGTGAAATTATTGTCACAATCAAGCTGATTAATATTTTTGTTGTGTTTTATACTTAAGATCCACTCTCCTAGCATGTTTCAAGAATAAAATACATTACTATTAAGCATAGACTGTCTGCAGAACTTACTCTTCTTATAAATGAAAATGATTTTGATCAATATCTCTCTTCTTCTCCCACCACCTTGATCCTTCATAATCACCTTACACTCTGTTTCTATGAGTTTGGCTTTTCAAATTCCACAGTTTCTGGGCCTGTCTTATTTTATTTAGCATAACATTCTTTAAGTGCATCCACATTGCCACAAATGGGAATATTTTGCTCTTTGTAAAGGCTCACTAATATTCTATTATATACATATGTTATACTTTGGATCTGGAAGTTTACCAGAGGGCCCATGTGCTAAAGTCTTGGTCCTAAGCCTGTGGCTTTATTGAGAGGTGGAACTTTAAGAGACGAGACATAGTGGGGGATCCTTAGGTCATTAGGGGTATACCTTCAAGGGGGAATTGTGGGACCCTAGTCTCTTCTTCTTGCTCTCTTTCTCATCCTGCTATAAGATGGACAATTTTGTACTACCACATGCTTCCTGCCGTGATGTACTGCCTCATCATAGGGCTCAAAAAGGTGGGACCACACTCCTGGGTCTATTCCCAAAGGACTTAAAAACAGCATATTACAGTGACACAGCTATCTCAATGTTTGTAGCTGCACAATTCACAATAGCTAGGTTGTGGAACCAACCTAGATGTCCCTCAGTAAATGAGTGGATTAAGAAAATGTGGTATATACGCACAATGGAATTTTACTCAGCAATAAAAGAAAACAAATTAATGGCATTTGCAGGTAAATGGATGAAGTTGGAAGACATAATGCTAAGTGAAGTTAGTCAGTCTCAAAAATCCAAGTACCAAATGTTTTCTCTGATATAAGGAGGATAGTTCATAGTATTGTTGGATGGGGGGGGGTACATAGGAGGACTAGAGGAACACTAGAATGGTCAAAGGGAAGGGAGGGTAAGGGGGGGAGCAAGGGGGAGGGAGGGGGAGAAAAGGAAAAAAAAAAAAAAAAGAAAAGGTGGTTGAATGAGATGGATTTCATTTTCCTAAATGCATGGTTGAAGACCTGAATTGTACGAATATACTTTGTATACAAACAGTTGTATGTAAAAAGATGCTAAATTCATGCACTATGAGTTGTACACATTGAAAATTATTAAAAAAATAAAATAATAAAATAGAACAAAAAAAGAGAAAAAAATTAAAAAAAAAAAAAAAAAAAAAAAGGTGGGACCAACTGACCATGAACTGAAATCTCCAAAACTATCAGACCAAATAAACCTTAAGGAGAAATCAAGGTTTGGTCACAGCAACTCTGAGGGAGGTCATCTGAGTAAAAATATCCCAAGCCCTTGCATAGTTTCCAGAATTGATCCATGCTGAGACCCAGAACTATTGAACACAGCTGGCTGTTTTCCCGAGAAGCATGATCCTTCAGCACCAGAGCATGTATATACGTTAACACTTTTGTCATTTTTTACCCAAAGCAAATTATGATAACTTGTCCAGTTAGGGTGAACATTGGGAAATGGCTTACTAACATATTTCTAGCACTGTTGGTACAGGGCCTAAGTGATATTAAGTATGGAGACATTGGAAAAAAAAAAAAACTTCCTCTTATTAATGTAATTGTTACAGTAATAAAAAGTTGACTAATGCAACATATATTTATATACATATGCGCATATTTGTACGTTTGCTTGTCCATTCATCCATTAATGAACACAGGTTATTTCCTTATCTTGTCTACCGTGTAAACAATGCTGCAATGAACCATGGAAGTGTATGTTTCTCTTTAAGACAATAACTTAATTTCCTTTGGATACACGCCCGGAAGTGGGCCTGCTAGCTCTATTTTAATTTTTTGAGGAACCGCCTTACTATTTTCCATTAGCAGTTGTACAAATTGCATTCCCACCAACAATGTATAAGAGTTTTCTCTGCACCCTTGACAACAATCATGATCTATTGGTTTTTTGATAACTGCCATTATAAGAGGCATGAGGTGATATCCCATGGATTTATTTGTCCCGACACCCAGCAGGTAGTGATGTTGAACATTCTTTCATATACCTGTTGGCCATTTGTCTATCTTTTAAAACATGTCTATCAGGTCCTTTTGCCATTTAGTTGTTTCTGTGCCACAATTTGTATATCGTACCCTTCGTCGCATATGATTTACAAATATTATTCCCTTTCCATAATTTGGTTTTCATTACATTCATTTTGATATATCCTTATAATAGAAAACTATGCAATATTAAAAAGATCATGATGTAAAAGCATGTTTATTGACATTGAAAGATATCAATGACATCATTAAGTGAAAAGAAATACAAAAGCCCTATGAAAGGCACCTGATAAACTAAGTGATTTCTTCTAGGTAATTGAATTTGGAGGTAATCTTTTCTATTTTCTTTCTGTATTTTATATGATGAATATGTCCTTTGTAGATTATAAAATATTTTTAATGTGTACCAGTTAGGTTCTTGGACTATGAGAGGAGTAACTTGGGTTGAGAGAAAGTAACTGCAATTAGACTCGAGGTCAGGAAGGAGCCAGGCACTCCTACAGCCTTCTCCCTGGCCTAGTCCCTCCACAGCTAAGATGTCCACTAGGCTTCTAGAGGTCAGGCAGGGCTTTAGTCAGGTTTTTTGCTGGTGCAACTAAAGGACTGGACCAGAACAACTATAAAGGAGGAAAGGTTTATTTAAGGGCTCACATTTTAAGGTCTTAGTCCCTAGAAGGCCGGCTGCATTTCTTGGGGCTCAAGGTGAGGCTGAACATCATGGCGGAAGAGTGTGGTGGTGGGAAGCAGATCACATCATAATCAGGAAGCAGAGAGAGACTCTGCTGGCTAGATATATATACCCCCCAAGCCATGCCCCTTTCCCACTTCCTCTAGTCATACCCTACCACTTCAGTTATCACTCAGGGGATTAATCCACTGATGGGGTTAAGACTCTCACAACCCAATCATTTCTCCTCTGAATCTTCTTGCATCGTCTCGCACGTGAGCTTTTGGGGGACACCTCCCATCCAGATCATAACAGGCAGCTTAAAGACAGCAGCCTGAGCTTGAGGAAGCAGGCTTCCCTCGTTTTCCCTGACATGTATCCTACCAAGGAGAGATCCTGACTGGCCTAGGATCACCATGGCGCTCTGGAGACTGCTGTTCAGCACCGTTCAGGCCAGGCCTCTTCAGACACAAGCCCGCTCTGTGCTTGCTTTCAGCTCATGCAGCCAGCTGCTTAGTCAAAATAGTGATCACGCGTGAAGGCAGGAAGAAAGAATGCTCAGAGGGCAAGAGTTCCTCCAGGAGGAGAGAGACACTGACTGGTTCTGAACCTTCATGCAGCGTGGTGAAGGGCAGGTATGTGGCAGCCACTGTGCCTTCGCGGCCTTAGCGAGCCCCTTCTGCGCGTCATTCAGCATGACTTAGAGCATGGCGTGAGCACGACTTAGAGCTACTGTGCTAGGAGCAGCGAAGAGTGAACACTCACATTAAATATCCTGGTGATGGCTGTCCCTTCGCCGGGCCCTCCTCTTTTGACTGTCCTCTGTCCATCAGTCTGTCTTCAGGGATAACACTGCCAATTTCTCCCCTCAGTCTTTGTGAGCTCCATCAGTAGAAGAACTCATATGTTTCTTGAACTTGGAAAGATTCTCCTAACATTGTTACCCTCATCCTTATTTTCTGTTGGGACCCTATTTTGACTACGTGGAAATTTCAATTTCTCTTATATTTTCTATTTCTGTTTTTTTTTTTTTTTTTTTTGTTCTAGGAGATTCAGTCTTTTTTGTTTGTTTGTTTGTTTTTGTTCTGGGGGATTCACCTTATCTTTCATATCAACAATTGCATCTTTAGCAATATTGGTTGATACCATGGATCATCCTGTCCGACATTTTTATCTACTGACAACCTTATGAGATGCTTTTAAGAATATTTTCTTTTTCTTTTTTGTTACCTTGTTTTTACAGAAGTCGATTCCAGTTTTGTGGAGGCAGGTGGTGTCTTTGTCCTCGGAAATTAACTTAGAACTGCTACCCATTTCTCTTCTGCAGTGTCGCTTTTGCTGCAAGGTCCGGTTTCCGTTGAGTCTTTCTCTTTCCTACTGTGTCTCCCCACATTCTCTCTGAGTTTCAGTAGTCCTTTCATGTTCACGGAGGGAAAGTCTGTGCGATGATTCTGGACAATGACTATTGTGGTTCCTCTGCAGTTGTATAAGCCACATTCACACCCAAAGTCCTCCCTGGGTTGGAGGAGGCTAAGTAAGGGCTTCTCTTTTGAGTGTGCAGGAGATAAATAAGACAGGTGAGCCCAGGCCCTGTGACTGGTGAGTTAAGAATCCGGGGTTATGTCAGGCCTTGTTCTGTTTATCTCTGGCCCTGACACCCATGCTGAGATTGCTTGCCAAGAAGGCCTTTAGCTTTATTTAGAAATCTCTGCGCTGGTCCTGAGCCTGTCTGTGTGCGCTCGCAGTCATTCTTTGGCCTTGCTCTGTTCTGTATCATAGGAAGGCCGGCTCCAGGAGCCTCTGTCCCAGGCCTCACTCAGAAAGATTCTCCCTGGATTTGGCCAATGGGACATAAGAGGCTGGGACATGGTAGTCTCTCCAGAAACATCTTCAACTTACCCTGGCCAAAGCTTCTGCTGAGAGACGTGTCCTTTGTCCTTAGGGACACGACCTCGGCCCTGCATCTTGCTTTTGCTCTCTCTTCTGTGTGGCTTCTCCGCCACACCATCCCCTATGTAATTGATTCCCTGCATTCAATTCCCTCTGCTTCCATTCCCTGGAATCATGATGGACACAGTAGTCCACTTAGGATGAGGAGCAAGTCTCTAACCACGCTGTGTCTTAGCAGAGAGATGACGGCTAATTAGGCTAGGAGCATTGCAGGTATTTCTGAAATTAAATATTCTAAAGACGATTATTCCTTGGCCAATTCCTGCTCTAGTCATTATGTGACCTCCATCAATCTGTTGTCTCTTTCCCAGAAATACTTTAGAAGGTTTTTTTTTTTTTTTTTTTGTGGTACCAGGGATTGAACTCAGGGGCACTTGACCACTGGGCCACATCCCCAGCCCTTTTTTGTATTTTATTAGAGACAGGGTCTCACTGAGTTGCTAAGTGCCTCGCCATTGCTGAGGCTGGCTTTGAACTCATGATCCTCCTGCCTCAGCCTCCCAAGTGCTGGGATTACAGGTGTGTGTCACCGCGCCCGGCTACTTTAGAAGTTTTAACCAACTGAATGAACACTTCTCACTTCCATCACCTTTTTTTTTTGGGGGGGGGTACTGGGGATTTAACTCAGGGACACTCAACCACTGGGCCACATCCCCAGCCCCCCCCACCTATTTTTTTTTTTTTTTTTTGTATTTTATTAGAGACAGGGTCTCACTGAGTTGCTAAGTGCCTCGCCATTGCTCAGGCTGGCTTTGAACTCGCGATCCTCCTGCCTGAGCCTCCCAAGTGCTGGGATTACAGGTGTGCGCCACCATGCCCAGCTAGTTCCATCACTTTTAATGACGTCCTCCTGTTTATATCTTTATCGGCAGTGTAGCAGAGGGCCTCACTCCAGGGGCTTTGGGTTCAAACCTTGACTGTTCCAATTACTGGTTTTGTGACTTGACATAAATTTCTTCACTTTTTATGCCTGTTTCCTTGTAAGTGGGAGTTGATGAGGACTAAATGACATTCATGTAGAGGAGTATCCAGCACATTCGTGTACAATAGAAACTAGTGATTGTATTTCTAGTTGCTGTTATTATTTTCTACTTTAATCAAATTTGGGGATGGAAGGGAGATAAGTCCCTGAACTCAGTCAATAATTTTCAAATGCGCACAGGCAGCCTGACTATGGGCCACTGGAATGTCATTTGGCATATGCTGATGCAGTATATACAGAAGGGACAAGGACAGGAAGACAGGCAGTGATGTTGAAGAGCTGAAGAGCAGCCCACCAGCACATACCCAGGCTCGCACTCGATATTCAACGGCATTTCAGATTAGCATGATTTCCAAGACTTGCTTATATTTCTTTTTTGCCTAGTTTTATTTCTATATCAATATGTTCTCAACAGGGTGTGGTTGCACACACCTGTAATCCCAGTGTCAGGAGGCTGATGCAGGAGGCTCACAATTACAAGGCCAGCCCCAGCAACTTAGTGAGGCCCTAATATAGGGCTAGGGATGTAGTTTAGTAGTAAAGAGCTCCAGGGTCAAATACTTAATACACACCCCCCAAAAAAAATTCCCTTATAGAATAAAGTAAGTAAAGATTTCCTCCTCTAAATACAATTTAAAATGCCAGAAACAATAATTAATATCAGTACTACCTCTTCTTTATAATTGTTTTTGATTTTGAAGTCTTCTGTAATAAATTTTCTAACTTTCACAAGCTCAGACCTTTATTTATTTATTCACTTTTGGGTTCTGGGGCTCAAACCCACAGCCTCACATATGCTAGGCAAGCACTCTGCCACTGCTCTGAGAAATGATTTCCTCAAATCTGTAAAAAAAAAAAAAAAAAAAAAAAAAAAAAAAGACATTACAAACCCAACAATAAGATAGGATGAGCCACTTCCAGTCCTTTGGGGTTTTCTTTCATTTTAACCAATGATTCAACTTTAATTTAATTGCAACAGTTAAGAGCAAAAATTTCTTGGAACAAACTTGAATGCTAGATTACTTTTTGTTATCTCTTTCTAGAAAACCTATTTTTCCAATTGTAAATGCCTTAAACTCCTGGTTAATAAAATCTTGAGGTCCAACTGTCTCCTTTTCATTTAATTTCCCTCCATCTTTATCTTGATGGCAAGCCTCTACTTGGGCAAAAAGTGATAGAGTGTGATAGGACTCAGTTATTTTCAATGTCTGTACTATTCTGACCTTATTGTGAAGTTTCTCTTTTATGTAAAGACTGCTTTCTTACTCCAGTTTCATCAGCTAGTACAAAAGTTACTTCTTCATCCCTTAGAGTATTTTGAATCTGAAGTTGAAAAACTGTATGAAAACCAAAAGAAGGTTGTGATAGATGCAGATGGAAACCCTGAATTTGAGAATATATGCAAAATTCACATTGGATGTTGTCAATAAAGCACTTAAAAATTTTGTTCTTGAATAGAGACTGTCATTAAGAGCTCTGTTTCAGCATCATTTAAAATATTAAATTGAAAAAAGTTATGTTTTACAAATGAAGAAGTTTCTGATCTATGTGCTTTTGCTAAATGTCAATTGTACTTTCGTTGAAAAAAAATACAAGTGTGGAGACTACGGAGAAAACTCCCCACATGATCAACATGGTTTTTATTGTCCTTGCTGAGTGTTTGATTAAAAATATCCATATGACAAGCCTCCAGTGTTTCCTGGCCCCAGGGTGTTTACCAGCTGCAAGAGCAAAACACAGACTGGATATCAAAATACATTTGTTATGTTTAAGAATGTGCTTAGCAAATGTGTTTTTTTTACCAAAGAATGAAACTTTTGAACATGGGAATAAACTTGACCTACATCTTTTTTTTTCTCTGAAAGATTCAATACTTGCCAAAGTGTACATCTGTTTATTCTACAGTAATTACTAATCTCTTTCTCAGTTTCCTCTTCTGCATTTATACACATGGAAAAATTGTCTTTTTGTTTTTTTAATGAGAATGAGTGAATACTGAAGTTACTCTTAATAATCCAAAAGCAACACTTGAAGATGCCTGTTTACACAATAACTTGTGTTCAAAAGCCACAAGGAGTTTTAGCTCCTGTTCCACAAAGGGAATGAATGGAAGGAAGAAAAAGAATACACTGTAGCTTAAGAAATACCTGGGATACTTCAAAGGTTTAGTGACCCACCGGCAACATTTCCAGTGCAGAAGACACCAGTAATTATAGGGAGATGCAGAAGAATGTCAGAAAATGAAAAGCTGGTAAAGCATGATCCTTAAACCCATACCCTTCTAGTATAGTTTTTAATGAAGTAAAAGCAATGTCTGCCAATGGCAAATGAAAAGTCAATTATTCTAAATAGGTTTAAGCTCTATCTTGGTCTATCTACATAG
Organism: Tamias sibiricus; assembly: GCA_025594165.1. Taxonomy (NCBI): domain Eukaryota; kingdom Metazoa; phylum Chordata; class Mammalia; order Rodentia; family Sciuridae; genus Tamias; species Tamias sibiricus. The sequence goes on along the minus strand of CM046668.1, from coordinate 132,872,396 downwards.
TTGATTGCTTTATATAAAATTAACAATGACAATTTGCATATGACTTCATAAGAAATAAAAACAAGTACAGCAAAATATATTTTTTTACCATTAATCTCAGCTGAATAAAACTAATGAAGTTTAACGAAGGCATTTCTATTCCTACACACAAAAGCTCAATTACTTCTATTTTTTCTGAAGGACAAAATCTCCAGACACATTTACTTCAATAAAATGAGTTGATTAAGCCTAAGTTCTATGTAGAAGATAGTCCAGAGACTGAATTAACAGAAATAGTCAAGGACATAGTGTTCATGAAGCAGAGTATCATATATTTAGTTGATGGAAATGACTTTTGTTACAGAAGAAATTTTAGGATTAAATGTGATTGTTGAAAGTCAAAGAAATAGTGTGTACATGTGCACACCAATCTAGTTTTAAAAGATAGAATCATAGCACTATAGAGACTCCATGTACCAAGGATACTGAAACATATGTGTATATATGTATAAAATATGTACTTACATACATGTTCGTGCACACAATGGAAATTTGACAACAAAATAATCTTTTCATGGGCTACACAAGAAAGTTCTGAACTCCCAACTCTCTTCCTACACACACACACACACACACACACACACACACACACACACACACACACACAGAGCCTGTGCACAAAGCTCCACTGATGTCCAGCAAATTCCAGCTTCAGGACTGAGTCCTTCTGTAAACAGTCAAGGTATCTTAACTTCCCTCCTGCAGTGTTTTCAGATCTTTCTTCTTTAGTTTGCCATTTGCAGACTTTGTCTTCGTGCAATACCTGTGCTATTACTTGCTCAACGGTTTTTTTTTTTTCCCCCCCGAAAAAACCTTCCTTTAAAATTTTGAGTTTCTCAAAAGCAAAATATCATTATCACTACTATAAATCAGTATCATCTTCCATGAACAGACCACAGAAGCACATTAGTGTCATTTGGTTCTCGCTGGATGTGGCCCACCGAATGTCCTGAGCACGCAGCCTGCCCTCTTTATTGTACAACATTAGGTGTTGAAATCTGGCCCCCAACAAGACATTTTATTCCAGATGGAATTAGAGGATTGAAGGAAAATATAAAAGGAAACAATTTTCTCATTATGGTTGTTTTGCAATATCATTATTTGCCTGGTCAGAATACCACTTGGTGTCATCTTGTGGACCACCTACAGTTATCTCAAATACCAATAGTAACCCAGGCTTTGGGGACATTGCTTTGAGCCATATCCCTTTTTATATTTTATTTTGAGACAGGACCTCGCTGAGTTATTTAGGGCTTTGCTAAGTTGCTGAGGCTGGCTTTGAACTTGTGATGCCGTGGCCCCTGCTGGGATCACAGCTGTAGGCCACCAAGCCCATCAGGTATTGCTGTTTCTTAGTAAAGATGGGGAATAAGAAAGCATGGGGTGCTTTAGTGATGTGTACTTTTTTACATTCTTTAGTAGGTAGGAAATAGGAATAATGGGGAGGCTGGGGTGGCTACTCCAGTAGACATGAAAACAACCAGCACCACTGGTGTCAACTGGCAGCTTCACTTAAGAGATGTCATCAGTAATAGGACCCCTCTCTCTTTTACTGCCCCACAATGCCCTAGAACTGAAAGACAAATATGAACTTGGGATTGGAAGCTAATAAATGGGACATTGTTTTTTTTTGGACGTGAGGGTAGCAGGGTTAATGAATTACAGATGAGATTGTTTACATGCGTGGGTACTGTTTGCTTTCTCTGCCATCAGTTTTATCCCTTCCAGCAAAGGTAAGTTCACTGACAAGAGCTCTGGGGGAGGGAAGCCAAAGTAGCTCTAAAACGTTTATTTGTTTTTAAACCTATACTTTTAAAAAGAATGATTTTGGTGCCCCTTTCTAATGCTGTGGTGGGGTGAACTTCTCTAGTGGACTCTAAGTGCTATGAGCCTGGCTGCCTTGATAGGAAATATTTGTGAAACAAGAGGTTCTAGTTCAGCACCAAGTCAGGGGTGAGCCGATGGGTGGAGGTGGTGGTGTGTGTAACCTTCACCTCCTATAAATCCCAGGGAAAATTTAGAAGTTATCACGTAATCCGGGTAGGTTATGGGTCTGAGAGCCAGGAGAACAGAACTCTGCCTCCTCTGTCTCACACTGTTAGAACTGGCATGAGCTGGAAGGTGGCCACCAGGGGAACGCAGACCGACCCAGAGCTGGCTCTGAAAATCTGTAGTGAAAGGAAATCCTCCCGTAGGTAGACCTTCAGACCTTCGGGTGGTCCGTGTGTCTGAATGCTCTTTCTGGAAGGATAGATGGCCTAACGTGTGGATGTACTTGATTCATGAACCATGGCTAGTGGATGGGCTGATTGGTCATGGATTTGAGATGGACACATTCATGTCATTAAGAGATGTCATTGATATGACAGACCCTGGGAACAGGAATATGCATAGACCTGTGATAACAGGCACAGAGAACAAGGTCTATGTGATCCTCCTAAAGGCTTAATTTGTGAAGAAGGCTGTTATTAATTAGGTAGAAAATTTAATGCACCATGGATGACAGTCAACTTCTTGTTCCAGGGCCCCTGGGGCCTAATTCCATGGCTCCACTTCAGAGAGGCCATGAAATCTTGCCCACATGGGGACACAGGTGTGTTCAGGAATAGATGTGCCGTCCCTGCCTTTGGCGTTTGTTCCAGTATCTTGATCCATGGATTACGAATTGCTGTGTCCATAGAGCTCCACAAAACAGTACCTCAGATCAGGGGACTTATTTTACAACGTAGGAATGGAATTCACTTTGGTCTTAATTTGTGTTAGGGTCCAAACAGTCACCTTGGTGGAGCAGTATAATGGCCTGTGCTAGATCAGTTTCAGTACCAGCCAAGAAAACGTGCCCTGCGAGGCCTGCTACTGTTCTGCCATAAGCAGCTAACATTCCTCTTTCCCGGAGTTCATACGTGGTTCTCCTCTCAGAGTCAGAAGACTGTGTCTGGGACGCACCCGCGGGAGGGAGATGAGAGGAGCTTCTCTCACTAGGGTACCTAAGAACCCATGGGGAGAAATTTGTTTCCTTTCTCCATGACCTTGGGCTGGTGGATTTTAAGTTCCTAGGTAGCATTGCTTCTACCAGTGGACAAAATCGTGGTCTTGATAAATTAGATGCTGCAATTGCTTCCTGGCCATTTTGGATTTTAAATAATGTCTGAACCGTCTATACTCAGGCTTTGGATTCAGTTCAGCCCATGAAGAGCCCTAGTGAGAGACTGGAGGGAGGAAGAAGTATGAGGTCCCAGTATTTATTTTCCCAGTTCATTGTAGTTAGTAAAGTTGGGGACCATCTGGTCTTTTCTCCTCCTCGTATACATTAGGAAATGTGAAGATAATTTACCCAGAGGAACAATTTTAAAAGATTTTATTAGGCCTGGCTTCAGGCAGAATCTGGGCAGGTCAGGGGATTGTAAAGTCGAGTGATATCCTGTGCTATCAAGCACCAGGCAGGTGCAGGAGGTGGCAGGGTAAGTATTCACAGGAGCATCACAGGAAGTTCTGGGAATGGAGAGGCCATTTTTCCCTGCAGCTCCTTCTGTTTTGCCCAGTTGGGCGTTGCAACGTGGGGGATGCAGAGCCCAGTGCTGCTATGCTGCATGAATTTTCAAGAGAAGCTGGAAATCTGGATGTTTGTATGAAGTCTCTGATTTTAAAAAGCAGCCATCTTAATCTTGAACCAGCAATATAAACAGATGATCTGTAGGCCACCTAAAAAGAGTAAACACCACTGAAGGGTTTTGCTAAGGTCCTGGTGTGGTTAGATCTGCTGAGAGGTATCTCACTGGTAGCCCTAAGGAACAGAGGGAGTAGGAGAAGAGAGAGACAGGGAGGGCGTTTGGGAATGGACTGAGATTCTCTAAACTAGTGATGGATAGAGTGGCAGGACTTGTAAGCAGGGTTTGGATTCTAGAGGTAATAAGGAAGAAAAAATGAGTGTGCATTGTAAAACAATTCTCAGGATTTGGGGATGGGTGAACAGAAAGACTTTTCTGCAATCCACAAAAGTTCAGACAGCACAAAGAGAATGAGCTGGTAGGAAGAGTGGGGTGTGCAGAGCATTTGCATGTTTAATTGGAATTATGAACTTGGAGGTTGGGCTGGCAACTAAGACAGCTAGAAATTTGGGGGTGGTATTCTGAAGTTAGGTCAGCTGGGGCAACGACAGAGTTTGGGGATCTTGCCGAACCTCTGTTCACCTCATGTCTGTGAGAGACAAAGTGGTGAAGTAGAATACCCCAGAAGCCATCCACCTGGAAGGTGGTTTTATTTATAAGAATTGTTAGCCCACAGAAATCTTTTATTGCTATAGTGCACCACCAGAATGTGCACAGGAGCCTGCTGGGGTGAATGTGGGAAGCAATATATAGTTTTTCTAGTAAATGAATTGCTGAAATATATGAAAAATGCTCTTCATATGCATGTAACAAAAATTACTAAAATAATGAATTAGATAAATCATTTTATTTTATTGAAAAGAAAATGTATCAAATTCTTAAGTAAAATATTTTAGCTGTTGGATTTCCTGTAGGATAACAACACCCCTACAGAGTGTCTTCCTTGGTGTTCTGAAGTCCTATGTTCTTTTTTTCACCAGAGAATGTTTGTTGAGAGGGATATTCACACTAAGGGGCCTTCCAAGACTACTTCCAGATTGAGCTGTCTGTTTTATGGAGATTATTGTGGGAAAGGTAGCAGCATAGATACTTTTGCAAAATGCAGCTATTCCTTAATTAGGCTGAACAAGGGCTACCAATTTCTTCCTTTTGGAAGGCTCACTTTCCCTGCTTTATTATTATTATTTGTTCCTAACTAAACCAACAGTTGTGATTGTTCACTTTTTTTTTTAACTTATCTTGTCACATTTTGAAAACTAAGGTTTTTCTTTTCATTGACACGTTCCTTCTTTTAGCCACAACGCAACGAGGCCCAGGTTTGCACAACTATGAATGCTTAATATTTGTTCAATATTGTGTTATATAAGCCAGGAATGGTGGCGCATGCATGTAATCCCAGCACTTGGGAGGCTGAGGCAGGAGGATCACAAGTTCAAAGCCAGCCTCAGCAATGGCGAGGCACTTAGCAACTCAGTGAGACCCTGTCTCTAAATAAAATACAAAAAAGGGCTGGGGACGTGGCCCAGTGGTCGAGTGCCCCTGAGTTCAATCCCTCGTACAAAAAAAAAAAAAAAAAAAAATTGTGTGATATGAATTTGTGTAGTATAAATATTTAATATTTATAGGATTAAATATTAAATATTTATAGGATTAAATAATATCTATTCATTCACTAAATTTTATTGCTTGCTTCTTTTGTATAAATCCTCTTATGGGTATTTTATGTATAGTCACAAATAAAATATATAAAAACATATTTTGATCGGGAGAAAAACAAAAGAAATAATTTTTTTAAAATATTTATTTATTTGCTTTAGTTGTACACCATACCTTTATTTTTACGTGGTGCTGAGGATCGAACCTGGGCCGTGCACGTGCGAGGCTAGCGCTCTACCGCTGAGCCACAACACCAGCCCTACAAAAGAAATAATTTATGCGTGTGGGTGTTCTACATGGTCCATTGGATGTTTTCTGTCTTCCTTTAAAGAGTGCTTATGAATCAGCTTTGTTCTTTTAAGTTTTCAGGAAACTTTTAAGTTTCCTTAGTGTACGTGTAGAGTAGCCTTTTTACTGGGACTAGTTTAGTTCCTTTAGTTACTGTGGCAAGGATCCTTTGGGGTCTCTATTGGATGTACTGGAAGCACCACTGTATGGCCCGACTCCGTCAGAACTGAAATATCTTTGGGCTCCCTGCAGTCTCTGGAAGATTTTCACCTTGACTCCCAGGACTCCTGAGCCTGACTTTGTGCAGATTTACCCTCTGCCTGCATAGATTCAAGACACCCCCCACCCCACCCCGCGCCCCTGCGATGTGTATGTGTGGATCTTTTTCTCTCCACGGCTTCTTCCTCTGTCTTCTTCACTTCTAACTTCTCATCTTCCACAACAGCTGTGCTTTGCTTGGGGACGTTCTCTCAGACACAGTCATCAAAGTGACTCTGGAAAACCAGGACTATTTGGAGGGCTCACCTCAGTAGTTTGTCTTCTCAGAGGAAACACAATCCTGTTGTCGAATGTCACATGTCTTGTCCAGATTTTACTACAGGAAGAAATCTGGACCCTGCCACTTGGTGAGAGACAGAGAGAGAGGTCTGATGGGACCCTTGCAATATTGCTATTCCTTACTATAGTTCTGTATTGCATTTGGTTTGATTTGATTTTAAATTAAAAACAAAACAAAACAAAACAAAAAAGAACTAGATCAATTAAAATCCAAAACAACCTTAACAAATTTCTGTGCCTCAAAAAATATAAGGCAACATTGAAATTATCATACAGGCTCAGATCAGAAGTGAAGATGCCCAGGGCTTTGGAATAGTCCAGGAAAAGTCCCCACAGGGGGACAATGCAAAGTTAAGGACGATACATTTGATTAAAAACATTTAAAGACATAACAAGAAAGACATTGTATGTGTGAGTATATGTGTGTACTCTAATTTGGCTGAACGATTGTGACCTTGTGAGGAAACAGTTCATGGTCTGATTAGAATTTAGGTTGGGGTAACTGTAGAGGGTTTTGTAGATTGAGAGGATAGGAAGGACATTCCAAGCTTCTTCTCAAGCCACCAGCAGGCCCTTCCTCCTATTTGCTTGGACTACTGAGTCAATTCTGGAATGCAGCACGAGGTGTCAGATCCTGAAAACCCTCTCCTGCTGCCAGGGCCTTCCTCATCCTCAAGTCTGTTTTGCATTGGTGATGTCAAGCAGTAATAAACATGTCTTAAAATAACACCACACTTTTCAATACAGAAGGTTCCCTATGTACCCTTTGCTCAGCACTCAAATAAATCCTGCAGGAGCTCTCGCTCCATTATATGCTAAAAGGCAGCTGTTTCTGGGAAAGAGGAAAAAAAAAACTCAATAATGCTTTGCTAACTCAAAGTCAAGTCAGAAAATGTGTAGAAAATGGGTGTCTTGTGACCCTGCTTAGTTTGGCCCTCTCGTTTGTCTTTCATTGCCTGTTGCCCATTGGGCCTCTCTCTCTTGTGCACATGGGCACACACACATGCACACACACTCTCGCTCTCTCTCTCTCTCTCTCTCTCACACACACACACACACTCACACACATGCATCCATAAACCTTTATTTAGTTGTTATACAAGGAGATAGCATAAGCCTGAGGTGCTGTCCTCATATCCACCTCTGTTAAGCGAAAGTGAGAATTCTGTGCGAGCCACAGCAGTTAGCTGAGAAGCTCATCCAGTTCAGGGCTTCTCCCTACAGTCCATTTGGTCATATTAAAATGTAAAAGATAAATTTCCAAATATCCCACAGTACTTGAATGATGTGTTGCAGACTGTCAACAGTAAATTTACTAAGTTTTCTTTATATCTATTTTGTGATTAATTGGCACATTAGTTTTTGAATAGAATATGCATTATATATATAGTATATAAACATATGTGTATATACATATTTCTTTCAAAATGTATATAAAAGGCTATACCTCTCATAGGCACATAATGACTCTCCTCCCTGGAGTCATTCACCATTATTTGTTTTGTATGAACTTTTCCAGAGATTATAAATATACACATATAAAAACTACATATTAAGTATTTATTTAAAAATTAACATATACATGTGTTTGTGTACATGTGCCATTTTTGCACATTGAAGTTTGTCTTAAAATACATTAAGATAATTGTTTTAACAAATATGCACAAACACATAGAATCTGCACAATATTTTGTGGTATAGATGTGTCATAATTGATTTAAGTGGTCCATAACTGGCCAATTTAGTTTATGTTGACATTTTTGCTATACAGATGTTGGTGCAATAAGTATTCAGGTACTAAAAGTCAGTTTTGAGCTGTGTTTGGAGAAGAAAAACTTCTTAAACTGTAATTATTTTTGAATGGCATGTGAATTTCAGATTATGACGGACACACCAAGTTCCCATGTGCTAACTTTGCATCTGTTTCCCATGCCCACCTACATGCATGAGTACTATTTCTTCATGTGACTGGACCACTGTGAACTGCTTCTTGGACTTCGGCAATCAGCTAAGTAAAAACTGAGTAACCTCTTTTTAATTTGTATACTTTTGTTTTTACAAATGAAGTTGAGCATGTTTTCATATGTTTAAGAACTGTGTGATTTTCCAATCTGTGAATAGTTTGTTCATTGTTTCTTTTGAGGCTGGAATGTTGATTTATTTGTAGGCACTTCTAATTGAGTAAATTACTTCATTTCTATGCTATGTGATTTGGGAAATGCAAATATTTTCCCTGTTTTTCATATGCTTTCACTATTGCTAATGTGTTTTTGCAATGCAGATATTTCTAGCTTTTAACTAGTTTAAAGTATCAATCTCTTTTATGGGTTCTGTGTTTATATCATACATAGAAAGTCCATGTTTATGAATGAACTCAGGCTTTATACTTTTCATGGTTACTCTTGCCACATTTAAAATCTTAAACTATGCAAACTTTATTTTTACATAAGAAGTCATTATGAAGCAAATGAAAAATTGTTCTAGGTGACTACTACCATTCCAACACCAATTTTGGCAAATCCATCTTTTCCTCTTTGATATGCAATGTTACTATTAAATTCACTTATATACACAAATTCATTTGAAATCTAAGTTTATTCTTTCCATCTCAATTCTGTTTCTTTAACTTATCTTTTATTTTCTTATTTTCTATATATTTTAAAATTATTGCTATTTTCCCCAATAAAGGTAAAAATGAAGTTCCCATTCTGAATCCTAATTGTTGGCCTATTGACAGATAGCATTATTTTCACAGGTAATAAATAAAGAATTGGCATATTGATGATATTGAGAGGCAGAACCGTTTATATATACATTTATCCAGATTCTGCCAGTCTGCCTTTTCACCTCTTGTTATTATTATTCTTTATTAGAACATTATAATTACACAAAGTATTTGTGTTCCTTTTACAAAATCATACATGGCAACGGAATTTGATTTCTATGGCTCCTACTTTCCCTCCTCTCCTTGCTCACCCTCTTCCTCACTACTGTACTAATCTTCCTTGATTGGTTCTTTCTACATATAAAGGTGACATTTTATTTGGCACATTTATATGTGAATATAATATGATTTTGTTCACTCCATTCCACACTTCCTGCCCTTTCCCATTGCCCCTCACTCTTGTTCTTCTTCTACTCCACTAATGTTCCCTACACCTTTAGGATGTCTGGTCTCCTCCTAGCCACCTTCTTTCCCTTATTTTGCTTTGAGCTTCCACATATGAGAGAAGACCTTCAACCTTTGATTTTCTGAGTCTGGCTTATTTCAATTAGCATGATTTTCTCCATTCCCATCAATTTACCAGCAAATGTCCTTATTTCATTACTCTGTATGGTTGAGTAAAACTTCCATTCTGGATACATACCACATTTTCTTGGTTCATTCTTCTATTTACAGGCTTTTTGTTGACTCCCTAATTTGGTAATTGAGATTGTGCTGCAATAAACATTGAAGTGGCTGTATCCCTATAGTATTAATTTTGTTGGATAAATACCAAGGAATGGGATAGCTGGGCCATATGGTGGTTCTATTCCTACTTTATTGAGGAATTACCACACTTTTCCAGAGTGGTTGTACTAATTTTTAGTCCTACCAACAATGTATGAGTGTACCTATTTTCCCACATCCTTGCCAACATTTATTATTATTTGTATTCTTGATAATTGCCATTTTGACTGGAGTGAGATAAAATATTAATGTAGGTTTGATTTGCATTTCCTTGAATGGTAGAGACATTGAACATGCTTTCATATCTGTTGGTCATGTGTATTTCTTCTTTTGAGACATTTATCTTTAGTTCTTCTGCCAGTTTGTTAAAGGGATTATTTTGGTTTTTCATGTTAAGTTTTTTGAACTTTTTATATATTCTGGATATTTATCCTCTTCAAAGGAGTAGCTACCAAACATTTTATACCATTCTATAGGTTCTCTCTTTACATTCTGAATTGTTTCCTTTACAGTGTAGAAGCTTTTAAATTTCATGTTCTGTTTATTAATTCTTGGTGTTCTTTCCTGAGCTTTAGGGGTCTTAATGAGAAAGTAATTGTCTGTACCTGGAGTGTTGGAGTATTGACCTTCTATTTTCTTCTAGGAGCTGCATAGTTTATGATCTAATTCCTAGGTCTTTAACTCATTTTAAGTTGACTTGTTTAGAGTGAGAGATGGCTATCTAATTTCATTCTTCTACATATTCCCAGCACTATTTGTTAAAAGGGCTATGTTTTCTCCAACATATGTTGTTGCACATTTTTTGAGTATCAGATGACTAAGTTGGTTTGTCTCTGTGTCTTCTCTTGTAGTCCATCTGTCTTCATGCCTGTTCTGTTGCCAGTAACATGCAGTTTTTGTTACTGCAGCTCTGTTGTATAATTTGAGGTCTGGTATTGTGATGGCTCCAGTATTTCTCTTTTTGCACAGGATTGCTAGGCTCTGTGCAATGTGCTATACCAATCTTTGTTCCCACCAACAGTACACAATGCTCCTTTTCCCCATATCCTTGCCATCATTTGTTACATTTTATATATTTTTAATAATAGCCATACTAACTAGGAGGAGATGATATCTGAGCTTACCTGCTTTTCTTCAATGTGACCAATATACCTGACATAAACAACTTAAAGTAGAAAAGATTTATTGTGGTTCATGGTTTTAGAGGTTTCAGCCCATGGTCAGCCTCAGGTGAGGTAAAATATCATGGAAAAAGTGTCTGGGAGAGAAAATCTGCTTATCTTTTGGCAGCTGGGAAGCAAAGAGAGAGTTTATCTCATGGCAGCTGGTGGGTAGGGGGGACAGACAGAGAGAGGCAGGCCCAGGACAAGATACAGTCCCCAGGGGTATACCACCAAGGTATACTGCCCCAGTCACACCCCAGCTCTATAGTGTCCATCACCTCCCAGTAATCTATTCAGCTATCCATGAATTAATCCACTAATGAGGTCAGACCCCCACGATCTAATCACACACCCAAAGCTTCACCTCCAAACCTTGTTTCACTGCAGTAATCAAACCTTCAACACACGAGACTGTGGGCAAATATTCCAGATCCAAGCCATAACAATATTCAATGTAGTTTTGATATGCATTTCCCGATGGCTAGAGACTTTGAAATTGTTTTCATACATCCATAGGCCATTCCTATTTTTTCTAGGAATTATCTATTTAGTTAATGTACCCATTCATCGATTGGATTATTTGTTACTTTGTTGTTGATATTTTTGAGTTCTTAAAGGTGACAAAGATTTTCTCCCATTCTGTATGTTGGATCCTCAATTTGTTGATAATTTCCTTTCTTGTGCAGAACCTTTTAATTTAATGTAATCCCATTTGTCAATTCTTTTGTTTTCTGAGCTATCAGAAGGAACATGTAGTTGCTTATATCAATATCTTAATGTTCAAATTTTTGCTTATGTCAACATACGAATGTGTTTTCCCTATATTTTCCTCAAATAGTTTCAAAGATTTGGGTAATAAATTAAGGAGTTTGACCCATTTTGACTTGATTTTTATACAGGGTCAGGCATAAGAATCTAGTTTCAGTTTTCTACATGTGGATATCCAGTTGTTGAAGAGGATTTTCTTATGAAATTATTTTAGCTTTTTTGCAAAAAAAAAAAAAAAAATCAGATGGCTATAAATTCATGGATTTATTTCTTGTTTCTCTATCCTATTCTATTGGTTGATGTATCTATATTTATGCCAATAATATGCTGTTGTGTTACAATGACTCTGTAGTATGTTTTGAAAGTGGGTATTGTGATACTTCCAGCATTGTTCTTGTTGCTCAGGATTGCTTTGACTATTTGGGGCTTTTTTGCTTCCATATGACTCTCAGGATTGGTTTTTCTAGTTCTGAGAAGAAGGTCATTGATATTTTGATGGAGATTGCATTGAACGTATAGACCACTTTTGGTAGTATGGTCATATTAATAATATCAATTCTCCCAATCCATGGAGTAGTTAGCAAATATTCTATCCCAACATGGGAGATCTTCCCACCTTCTGGCATTTTCTTTAGTTTCTTTCTTTTTTGTCTTAGAATTCTCATTGTAGAGGTCTTTGACCTTTTTGGTTGGGTTTATTCCGAAGTTTTATTTTTCCTTTAGATTCTTGTGAATGGGATTGTTTTTCTGATTTCTTTGTCAGCAATTCATTATATAGTATGGAAAAGTTATAGATTTTGCATGTTGATATTTTTTATTTTATAAGATAAAGATAATTTTAGTGCTAAAATGTATAAAATATGTAATTTTAGAATAAAGGAAAATTCTCAGTGTAGTTTTGGTTTGCATTTCCCAAATCACTAATGATGTTGGATATTTTTTTTCATATATTTGTTGGCCATTTGAATTTCTTCTTTTGAGTAATATCTGTTTAGTTCATTTGACCATTTATTAACTGAGTTTTTTTGATGCTAAGTTTTTTTGAGTTCTTTATGTATTCTGCATGTTAATCCTCCATCAGAGGAGTAGTTACCAAATATTTTATCCCATTTTGTATGTTCCCTCTTCATATTCGAAATTCTTTCCTTTGCTAGGCAGAGGCTTTTTAATTTGATGCCATCCCATTTTTTTTTTTTTTTAACTCTTAGCATAATTTCCTGAACTTTAGGGGTCTTAATGAGAAAGTTATTACCTGTGTCTATATGCTGGAATGTTGATTCTGTTTTTTTCTAGGAGCTGCATAGTTTATGGTCTAGTTCCTGGGGCTTTAATCCATTTTGAGTTGATTTTTTTGTTCAGGGTAAGAGATAAGAATCAGTCTCATTCTTCTACATATGGATAATCAGCCTTCCCAGCACTATGTGTTAAAGAGACTGCCTTATCAATTCAATGTGTTTTTGCCTACTTTGTCAAGGATCAGATGACTGTATCTGGGAGGGTCTGTCTCTGTGTCTTTTATTCTGTACCATTGATCTATATGTCTTTTTAATGCCAGTATCATCTAGATTTTGTTACTATAGTTTTTTTTTTTTTTTTTTTTTTTTTTTTTAGTATAATTTGAAGTCGGGTATTGTGAGGCCTCTGATATTGCTTTTTTTTTTTTTTTTTTTTTAATTGACTTAGAATTGCTTTCACTATTCTGGGATTTTTATTCTTCCAAATGAATTTTAGGACTTTTTTTTTATCTCTGAAAAGAAGGTCATTGACATTTTGATGGGGACTGCATCAAATCTTTATATTGCTTTTGAGAGTATGGCCATTTAATAATGTTAATTCTGTCTATCTATGAACATGGGAGGTCCTTCCATCGTCTTATATATTATTCAATTTCTTTCTAAAAAGGGTCTTTAGTTTTCATTATAGAGGTCTTTCACCTCCTTGTTTAGGTTTATTCCAAAGTACTTTATTTTATTTACTTTTATTTATCTGTTTTTGAGGCTCTTGCGAATAGGATAGTTTTCTTGATTTCTTTCTCAGCAGATTCATTATTTGTATATAGCAAAGCTATTGATCATTGTATATTGATTTTATAATCTGCTACATTGCTGAATTTGTTTATAAACTCTAGCAGTCTTCTAATGAAGCTTGTTGGATCTTTCAGATATAGGATCATGTCATATGCAAACAATGATAATTTGATTTCCTCTTTTCCTATTTTTTACATTTCTTAATTTAATTCTCTTGCCTAGTTGCTCTGGCTAGAACTTCTAGTACTATATTGGATAGGAGTGTTGAGTGTGGACATCCTTATCTTGTTTCAGATTTTAAACAAAATGCTTTCCAGTATTTTAAGATTTACAATGATGATTTGGCTTTGGGTTTCATATATAGCCTTTGTGATGTTGAGGTAGGTACTTTTTATCACTAGTTTCCTGTGTTTTTATCATGAATGGTTGCTGAATTTTGTCAAAGGCCTTATCTTCATCTATTGAGATTACTATGTGAGTTTTACTTTTAATTTTAATTATGTGGTGAGTTAAATTAATTGATTTGCATATGTTAAAACATCCTTGCATTCCTGAGATAACACCAACTTGTTCATGATATATAATCTTAATATTTGCTAATTACTAAATTAATAATTAATATTAATTTCTTAATAGTTTATTAAAAAATTTTGCATCTACATTCATCAGGGGTATTGGTCTATATCTTCTTTCCTTGATGTGTCCTTATCCATATCATACAAGGGTAATACTAGTTTCAAAGAATGAATATGGAAGCATTCTCTCCCTGTCTGTTTCATGGAATAATTTGAGGAACATTGGCATTAGTCCTTTTATAAATGTTTGATAGAATTCAGCTGATAATCCATCTGTCCTGGGACTTCTTGTTGTTGTTGTTGTTGTTGGAAATATTTTTTTTTTATTATTTCTTCTATCTCAATTCTTATAGATATGTTCAGGTTTTTTATGTCCTCTCGACTCAATTTTGGCAGGTCATATGTGTCTAAAAATGTATCCATTTCTTCTATGTTTTCCTATTTATTGGAGCATAAATTTTCAAAATAATCCCCAAAGATATACTGGATTTCTGTGATATCTGTGGTGTTTTCTCCTTCTTCATCTCAAATTTTATTAATTTGAGTATTCTCTTGTTTTCTTTCGGTTTGTTTGGCTAAGTTCTTATCAATCATTTTTAACTTTTCAAAGAGCCAACTCATATTTCATTGATCATTCATATTTTAAAAATTTTCAATTTCATTGATTTTTGACTCTGATCTTAATTACTTTCTTCTTTCTACTGTTTTTTGAATTAGTTTGTTTTTGTTTTGCAAGGGCCTTGAGATGCATCATTAGGTTGTTTATTTGAGATGTTTCTGATTTTCTTATGTAGGCATTCACAGCTATTAGTTTCCCTCTTAAAACTGCCTTCGTAGTTTCCCAGAGGTTCTGGTATGTTGTATCACTAACTTTGATTAATTCTAAGAAATTTCAAATTTTTCCCTTGATTTTTTCTATTACCCTTCATTATTCAAAAGTATATCGTTCATTCTCCATGTTTAAATAGTTTCTGTAGGGTTTTCTTTTGCATTTATTTTCTAATTTTATTCCATTATGATCAGAGAAGATGGAAGGATTGTATGATTTTTTTTTTTTTTGTATCTGAAAATAATCGCTTGGTGAGATAAAACATGGTTTATTTTGGAGAAGGATCCATGAGAGCTCAGAAGAAAGTGTATTTGGATGTTGTTGGATGAAATATTTTAGAGATATCTGTTAAGTCCATTTGCGTTATAATATTTTCTAATTCCCAAGTGTTTTTATTGAGTTTATGACTGGATCATCCATGTATTAGTTAGAGAGGTGTGTTGAAATCACCCAGAATTATTTTACGTGGTTCTATCTGAGGTTTTTATTTGAGCAATTTTATGTAATTTGCACATTAATGCTTGAGGCATAAATATTTACCATTGATATCTCTTCTTTTTGGATTGTTTAATTTCCCAGTATGAAATGACCTTGTTTGTTTCTTTTGATTAAATTTGGCTCAAAGTTTGTTTTTTTAGGATATGAGGTTAACTGTTCCTGCTTGCTTTATGGCTCCATTTGCATGGTATATCAATTTCCATCTTTTCATTTTCAGCCTGTGAGTCTCTTGCAAACAATATACAGTTGGGTCTTGTTTTTTAATTCATTCTGTCAGTCTGTGTTATTTGAGACTATTCAAATTCAGTGTTATTATAGAGAGATATTTATTTATTCTTGCCATTTTTATGTATTTCTAATATTTCTAATTTGCTTAGCTGCTTTTCAGACAACACTTGTTCATTTGTTCATAAGTGCTAGCTTACTAGTTATAAATTCTTCTTCTCTTGGAAAGTTTTGTTTTTTCCTTCAATTCTGAGGGATAAGTTTTTTTGGATATAGCAATCTTAATTGACTGTTATTACCTTTGGCCTTTAGTGTTTGTGCTACGAATTTGAAAGTAATTCTATTTGGATTGCTTCTGAATGTGATCTGATGGTTCTCTATTGAGGCTTTAAAAATCTATCCTTGTTTTGTATGTTGTGGAGAGCCTGCCTCCACTTGTTATCTTATCTGTTTTGTGTTCTAAATGCATTCTGTATCTGGATGCTCATCTCATTCTCAGGTTTGTAAAATTTTCTATTATTATTTCCCTGAGGAGGTTACCCCTACCATTAGCCTGTATCTCCTTATCTTTTTCAATTCCAGTAATTTTTAAATTTGATCTCTCAATGTTGTCCCAGTGTTCTTCTATATTCTGGTCATTGTTACTTCTTTTCTTGCCTTTAATATTGTCTGAATGTTCAAGGCTGGCCACTCTGTCTTCTAGCTCTGAGATTCTGTCTTCAGCATCATCTTCTCTATTAGACTTTCACCTAAATATTTTATTTGATTGATTGTGTCTTTCATTCCCAAGATTTCTGTTTGGTTCTTTTTCAATGTCTTTATCTCCTTCTTGAATTTCTCACTAATATTCTGTACACACTTTCTTATTTCATTCAGTTGTTTTTCTGTATAGTTTTGAAATTTATTGATATGTTTATAGTCATTCTTTTGAATTATTTTATTCTGATATTTCATCCACTTTAATATCTTTGTAGTCAGATGCTGGTGAATTATGAACTTTAGGTTGTACCATGTTACCTTGTTTTTTCGTATTTCTTGTGTTCCCATTAGGCTTTATGCATCTGTTTGGATGGATTTCTTTTCCACTCTTATGTCTGGCTCCTTTTTGGGGCATAGCCACTTCTTGCCAAAGTGTCCTAGAATGATATAGATTGATATCCCGAATAGGTATGTTATCCACAGACTTTGTATTAATTCTTTCTGTTTTGGCTGTAGAAGTAAATGACCATGAGTGGGGCCTGAGGCCCCACCACCACCATTTTTAATTGGCATCTGTTTATTATTTTGGTGCTTTTGTCTCTTCTACTCTTTGTATTAGAGTATTGGTGAAGTTTGAGTATAGTTAATTTGTTTGTAGATCTAGGCTAGCTGTATCTCAACTGGTTTTAGCTCAGAAGGAGAGTTTCTCCCCTGTGCATTTGTAGCATTTCTGTAGATTTCCAGAACCTCATAGAAAAGGAGGAAATAAATAATAGCAAAAAATGAAGCAAGCAATATGCATTATTAAAATGAATACCCAGTGCCTACTATGACATCTGCAACACTAAAACAAGACTTGTTGGGGCCAGCAATTTCCAATGGCAAGAACAATAAATAACCATGAACTAAACCTGCAATTAAAGTAAGCAGTAGGTGTCAATTATGCTATCCACAGAGCTGATAACTGCTACAACATTAATGGTGGGGGAAGGAGTTATACAAGCATAATGGTTCTAAAATATGGTTAAAATACATTTTATTAAGATAAAAGAAAATGTGATAAGAAAATAAAAGAAAGTATAACATGTTCAAAATGTGAACAGAGAGAAAACAGAAGAGATGTATCAGGTAATGGTTGTAAAGATGGAGGAGAAAACACAACAAAAGAGCAGAGAAAGAAGAGAATTTGGCTGTTAGTGGGAAAAGAAGGGAGAGAAAAACAAACAAGCAAACAAAACCAAAATAAAACAAAACCAAAATAAATTTAAAAAGAAAAGGTATGTATGTTCATATATCCAAGAAGCCTATCAAACCATATTCACAGCCAAAATATAAAATAACTACATAAATACAAATAAATAAGAAATAAAGGATTTTTAATGAAAAATGAAAACTTCCTCCATTGAAATGGTCAAAACCATCAATAAGGATGCTTGGTAACTGTCTCTCCATGACAATTCTTTCTGTTTCTTTGTGGGCTGTGGAGTTGGGGGGAGAGAGAGAGGGCGAAAGAGGGCAAGGAGTTGTTATCCCCTTCCTCTTTTTATATTTTTCACTGAGCTTTCAGCTAGAGTGACCTAAAACTGAAGCTGGTTGAAATAGCTCTCAGCTTCTCTTCTCATCAGTACAATGTAGGACAGAATGGGAAATACTGTGGATTGTGGTTTTGTCTGGACAGACCAAATCAACACACATCCAGGGTGGGGCTGCCCTAGAGTTCTATGAAGGAAGTTGCAGCAGCTGGGTCTTAGGTTTAATCAGGCCTTGGGACTTTGTTTGGTCTTCTCTGCTCTGGAGGGATTAGATCATCACAAGGGCCAGGCAGATGCTGATCTCTGTTGGAAGTCTAGATATTAAGATCTCCCATGAATTTTACTTGTAGGTCAGGGTAACAAATCCTCCACAAGTCTTCCACTCCACTGCCCAGTAACATTGCTTTCCCAGGCTTAGCTGCTGAGTGTATTTATACCCCTGTTCAGTTTCCTGACTCTCTTTGGTGGTCGTGTGAGTCACAAGACTCAAAGGGAAACTGAGATGTACTCCCCTCCTTGTTTCTGACTTGGATCCTCCTGGGTGCAATCCTTTCCATGCCTATTGGACTCATGTACTACTAGGTACCTTCTAGGCCGCATGGTAGGCAGTTTCCAGGACAGTATGGCAATATTTGCTATGACCTCCCAGGATCTTGCAGCAGCAATCTGCCATGTGCCCTCCTGAAGATGGTGCTGCCTTGACTCTCTGCTTACCAGTTAAGAAACAGCACTTTTCAAATACCATTTCACTTTGCAGCTTCTAGGTTAGCTATGTTCAGGCTGCTTTTCCAATCTACAGATTTTTCCATGCCAAATTTGTCCACTGGGTTTCTCTCTGTTAATCTCCCCTCTGCAGATAACCAGAAGTGCTGCTTCTGCTACAACCAGGTTGGCTCAAATGTACTTTCTTGTTCTTTGCTCAATGCAAATTTCTGAGTGTCTAAGAGACTTTGACTGTCTAGTATTGAATTTTAATGAATTCCCTCTTTCACCCACCTTGCTGAGAAGCAGTATTCCTGCTGCTTAAATTCTAAACCACAGAGCAACTGGACACACGGCCTTCCTCTAATCTGCTGTCCTGAATCCTGCATGTTGATTTTCTTTCCTGTTATTTTTTCTGAACCTGTTTATCTGTTCTAAACATTGTTTGGTAGCATATTCAGGGTTTTCTAAATATAGAATCACATAATTTGCAAATGTGGATTATTTCATTTTCCCCCTTTCTATTTATATCACTTTTATTTCCTTTTCTTATCTAATTGCTTTGGTTAAAAAGTATATTGAATAAGAGTGGTGGGAATGAACACCTTGTCTTTCTTCTGATTTTAAAGAAAATGCTTTCAGTATTTTTTTTCCTATTTAATATGTTATTTGTTTTGGGTCACATTCTTTATTTGTATATAGCATGTTGAGATTTCATTCTTTATTTAGTTCATTCAGAGCTTTTATCATGAAGGGATGTTGAAATTTATCAGATTAATTTTTGCTTCTTTTGAGAGGATGTGTGATTTTATTCCTTGATTCTTTTTATCTGCTCTATTAAATTTATTTATTTGCATATCTTGATACATCCTTGCATTCCTGAAATGAACAGCCAATTTTATCATAGTTTATGATTTTTCAGTGTATTGTTGAATTTGATTTGCAAGTATTTTTTTTTTTTTTTTTGTACCAGGGATTGAACTCAGGGGCACTTGACCACTGGGTCACATCCCCAGCCCTTTTTTGTATTTTATTTAGAGACAGGGTCTCACTGAGTTGCTAAGTGCCTCACCATTGCTGAGGCTGGCTTTGAACTCGCGATCCTCCTGCCTCAGCCTCCCAAAGTGCTGGGATTACAGGCGTGTGCCACCGCGCCCGGCTGATTTGCAAGTATTTTGTTGAGGATTTTTCTATCTGTGTTTGTCAAGGATATTGATCTATAGTATTTTTTTTTTTTCTTTTTTCTTTTTTGTGCTTTGGTCAAGCTTGGGTAGCAGGGTATGAATGGTTTGTAGAATGAGTTTGTAAGGGTTCCTTCCCTTTGAAGTTCATGGAATATTTTGAGAAGAATTGTTATTACTTAAGTTTTAAAATTCTGTTAAAATTCAGAAATGAATTCTTCTAGTCCTGGGCTTTCTTTGTAGGAAAACTTTTTATTTTGCTTCAATGCCATTGCTTATGTTTGTATTTTTTTTCTTTTTATAACCTATTAGTTCAATTTTGGTACATCATCTCTATCTAGAAATGTGTCCAGGTCTTATATACTTTCTAATTTATTGACATAATTTTTCAAAGTATTCCCTAATAATCTTCTGAATTTCAGTAGTATCTTTGTAATATCCCCTGTTTTGCCTCAAATTTGGTTAGTTTGAATCTTCCTTTAAAAATTAGTTTAGCTAAGTGTTTGTCAATTTGCTTATCTTTTTAAAGTACCAACTCATTGTTTCATTAATCTTTCTTAAAAAAAAATTTAAAGATGTTGAGGGACCTTTATTTTATTCATGTATTTATATGTGCTGCTGAGAATTGAACCCAGTATCTCACACATGCTAGGCAAGTGCTCTACCACTGAGCCACAACCCCAGCCCTCATTAATCTTTTGTATTCCTCTCTTAGTCTCTATTTCATTTATTTATGTTCTGATCTTTATTTTTCCCTCTTATACTAATTTTTCATTTTTTTTCTAAGACTTTGAGAAGCACCATTAGGTCATTTACTTGAGATTTCTCAGATTTTTTATGTAGGAACTCATAGCTATGAACTTTCCCATTAGTGCTGCTTTCAATGTATCTCATAAGTTCTGGAATTTCTTTTTCCATTTTGATTCTAGGAATTTAAAAATCTCCTCCCTTGATATCTTCTGTGACCAAATGTTAATTCATATGTGTATTGTTCAATATCCACGCTTACATAATTTCTCTAGTTTCTCTTGTTGATTTCTAGTTTTATTCTATTATGATCTGATAAAATGCAAGAAATTATTTTAAAAAATTACATTTGTTAAATCTTGCTTTATAGTCAAAATATGGTTTATTTTGAAAAAAGTTTTATGTATTAATTAAAAATTATTAAATAAAATATTCTGTAGATGTCTGTTAAATCCATTTGATCTGTAATGTAATTTAACTAATATTTGTTGATTTTGGTGGGCGTCCTAGTGATCTATCTGTTAATGGGAGGGGGGATTAAAATCTGCACTAGTAATATTTGTAGTCTTCATCTTTCTTTATGTCCTCTAAGGTTTGTTTTATAAAATTGTGTGCTCCAACTTTCCATGCTTTTGTATTTATAATCATTATTTATTCTCGATGGATCATTGCTTATATCAATATATATTTACCTCTTTTGTCTTTTGGACAATTTTAGCTTCAAGTTTGTGTTTTCAGATATGAGCATAGCTACCCCTACTTGCCTACAGATTCCATTTGCTTTAAATATAATTTTCTTTTCACTTTGAGTCTGTGTATGACTTTGCCAAGGAGGTGAGTTTCTTGTAGGTAGGAAACTGTTGGTTTTTGGTATTTAATCCAATCATTCAGCCTGAATTTTTGAATTGTAGAATTAAGACTATTTCTATGCAGGGTTTTTGTTGAGGTATTTACTTATTCCTTTCATTTAATTGTTTTTCTTCTGATTGTTTTGAATAGTCTGTTCTCTTCTTTCTTCCTTATTCATCAGGTTTACTGAATTAATGTTTTTTTTTCCTAATCTTCATTTGTTTATATTATCTTGTTATGAAATTTATTCTTTGCAGTATTTCCATATTTGTGTTTATCTTGCTTTCTCTTCTGCATGTAGCATTTCTTTAAGTATCTTGTCCAATGCTGGTTTTGCAGTCATGAGCTTCTTTAATTTTTGCTTATCTTGGAAGGTCTTTATGTCTTCTTGAGTTCTGAAGGATAATTTTGCTGTATATTGTAATCTAGGTTGGCAATTATTTTCCTTCAGTTTTCAGGTTTCGAAGTACCTATAATTCCATGTTCTCTTGGAGTTTCTTTTAAGAAGTTTTGTTTTTGTTTTTCTGTTGGATTTTCCTTTTATGTGACTTGGTGCTTCTTCCTTGCAGTTTTTAATATTCTTTCTTTGATGTGTGCTTCTGGTGGTTTTTCTGGTGGAAAGGTTCTTCTCTGCTCATGTTGATTTATTTGGAGTTCTAAATGCCTCCTTTTCCTAGATGTCCATTTCTTTTCCAAGATTTGGAAAGTGTTCTGCTATGATTTCACAAAAGAGGTTTTCTATCCTTTCAGGTCACAGCTCTTCTTTATCATCTATTCTGTTTATACATATTTGGTCTTTTACTGGTGTACTGTAGATTTTTAATGTTCTGCTCCTTTTTTTCTTATTTTTTTATTAGTGTCTGAATATGATAATTCTTTACCCTTTTCTTCAATCCCTGATATTCTTTCTTCTGCTTGAATTCCTCTGCTGATGAAATTTTTAGCTGAACCTTTTATTTGACTTACTGATCTTTTCATTTCTAAGATTTCTGTTTGTTTTTTATTGTCAGAATCCATGTTTCATTATTGAATTGCTCCTTCATCTCTTGCAGTATCTTTCTGATCCAATCAGCTATTTATTTGTATTCTATTATAATTGATTAATCATTTCTTAAATCATTCTTCTGAATTCTGTCTGTTACATTTCATTCACTTTTATGTCTTTCAAATCATTTATGAGAGACTTATGAAATTTTGGAGGAGTTATGTTGCCTTGTTATTTTATATTTCCTCTGTTTCTATGTAGAGATTTCCCCCTCTATTGGGATGGATACCTCTTCCACTTTTGCATGAGGATCTTCTTAATGAGTAAGCTTGTCTTGACATCATGACTTTGATATCAATTTGTCGTGTAGTGTTGAGATTAACTTCAAATGAACTTCACAGTGTAGTTTTCCTGTTGCTTTTAGGGTGTGATTAGTGGGTTTTGACATTGTGTGCACTGTGTAGGAGATAGACCCACTTTTTTTGTAGATCTCTAGAGAGTGGGATCCCTCTGTTGATTTAGACCCCTCTGTAGACAGCAGAGAATGTGGGGGTATACCTGCTTTGCTTTCCCTCCAGTCTTGTCAGTAAAAATTGGTTTGAAATTGTTTGACAGTGAACTTCATTGAAGTTCCTCATAGATGCAGTGTCCACAACAGTTATGTTATTTCTCCCTGTATTGCTAAGGGGAGTAAATACCCAGAAGTAGGGCTTCAGGCTCCCAAGTCATAACTACTTGGGGTTGGGTCATTGGCTGGGTTTTTGTCTCCTCCATTCTTTGAGTTGACGTTATCTGTCAAGGCGAGAGTAGGAGCAGGTGGTAGCTGGAGTATGGTGCAATTTCTCCCAATTGTGCTGGGGTTGTAGCTCAGAGGCAAAGGCTTCCACCTAAGGGCTCAGGGTGCCAGATCCCCCTCACGTATGCTAGCAACTTCGGTTTCCTCCCCCAGATAAGGAGCCATTGTTGAAGTTGCAAATTGCTTTGTACTTTTATCTAATCTGACTTTCTGTCTCTCTGTGGTGTTTAGCTTCCTGTGACTTCTTAGTTGGTTTCTAGAGTTCTTTCTTTCTATGGATATAGCTTACCCTTAGCTGCCCTGACCCTCTGACTCACAGAGCTGTGTGAAGGGTGCTTCTATTCTGTCATTTTCTTCGCTGGTTTTCATTATCTCTTTCTTCTAGCATCGATTTTAAAACCAGATCTTTGAAAGTTTGAGGCAGTCATCCAGATCTTGCATCCCCATGTGGTTTCGCGGCCTTCAGGGACTATGATCAGTTGTACAGGGTGAGAAAGACTGGCTGGGCTTGTCAGGTGTATGTGCACCCTTCCTGGTTGGCTCCAGCGATTCTTGATTCTTCAAATACCTTAGAACTAGAGCAACTGTATTATCATCACAATGTGTAAATTTCACCTTGGTGTGAAATGCAATTTCACATTGACAACCAATTTTGTATAAAAATATTTTCTTATTTCATACATTTAAAAAGTCACTACTGTTCTAAAGAACTAATCAAAATGTTAATAAGTGAAATAAATTAGTTCTGGGTAAAACTCAAAAAGGTATTTTTATTATTTTTAATTGCATACAGTAATCTCTATAGTAACAAAGATTAGATTATAATTTGTGGCTTTTTTTTTTTTTTTAATACCTGGAATTGAAACCAGGGGGCACTTAACTACAACTTCAGCCCTCTTTTATGTTTTATTTAGAGACAGGGTCTTGCTAAGTTGCTTAGGGCTTTGATAAATTGCTAAAGCTGGCTTTGAATTTGTGATCCTCCTGCCTCAGGCTCCCAAGCCACTGGAATTACAGGTATGTGCCACCATGCCTGGCATAATTTGTAATCTTTGAGGGACCTATTTAAATGCTGGGGATGTGGCATAGTGGTTAAGCACCTGGAGTTCAATCCTTAGTACCCCTAACCAAACAAGTAGACAAACAAACAAATAAATAAATATGGTGGTAAAAATATTTCCATTACTTAGTTTTAAGTAGGTTCTATGAAATTGGCTATTTTGACTTCTTAAAAAGATTCTGATTACTCAGAAATGTGTTTTTTTACATCTCTTTCACTTAAAAAAGTATATTTTCAGGATAAAAATAGACTTGTAAATACCCCTCATCTTTTCAATGGTAACAAGTCTGACCTTACAAATGTAAAAAAAAAAAGAGAGAGAAAAGAAAATTAAATGTATGAAACCTAATAGCATGAACTACAACTGTGTAGCTACTCTGCCACGCCATGGTATCGCAATCTATCCATTGCTTTTGATTGGCATTTCAGTCATAATTATTAAAATACACTAACCCCAACCAATTTTGACAATAACATAATCATTCAGTAAATGTCTGTGATGTACACTGAATTACTAGCCTCAATTGAGTCCTCTCTGACTGCATGTATGCCCTTTAGAGTTTTTCTTTTCCTTTCTTTTTAATTTTTTTTTTATGTCCTCCTTCTTGTGCTCTGGGCCAAGCAATGTGAATTTCTTTGGCCAATGGGGTACTAGAATTGATCAGTAACTCCGCAGTATACATTTGTTACAGCTGATGAACCTGCACTGACACATCATTATCACCAAAGTCCTTATTTTTCATTAGGACTCACACTAGGTGTTGTATGGTCTGTGGGTTCAGACAAACATACAATGACAGGTATTCACTACTAGGTATCATACAGAATAGTTTCCCTGCCCTAAAAAGTCCTCTGTGCTCTGTCTGTCTATTCCTTCCTTCCCGCTCACACCCTGGCAACCAGTGCTCTTTCTACTTTCTCCATAGTTTCAGCTTTTTTTCCCCTTCTTTTTCTGGTACTGGGGGTTGAACCCAGGGCCTTGGGCATGCAAGGCAAGCACTCTACCAACTGAGCTAAATCCGCAGGCCTAGTTTCAGCTTTTTCATGCAGTAGGTAGCCTTTTCAGATTGGCTTCTTTCATTTAGAAATATGCATTTAATTTCTGTCCACGTCTTTTCATGTGTTGATAGTTTATTATTTTTAGTGCTAAATAATATTCATTGTCTGATATACCTCAGTTTATCTATCCAGCTTTGGTTGGATGCCTTGGATATAGACATACGTTTTCAACTCAATACCATAAGTATTGAGACATGCAGTTGCTGGATTGTATCATATGAACATGCCTAATTTGTAAGAAACTGTCAAACTGACTTCCAAAACGTTTTAATTTCAGTTCAAAATATTTCAGTTTTTTTCTTGAGATTTCTTCTTCGAGCCATGTTGTTTAATCCATGTATTTGTGGGTTATAAATATCCTTCTGTTATTGTACCCTTCTGTTATTGATTTCTAGATTATTTCCAATATGGTCTGAGAATGGATATTTTATGATTTCTGTTCTCTAAATTTGTTAATTTGTTTTTTTTTTTTGTGTGTGTGTGTGTGTGGGTTTCTGAGAAGAGCACATATGCAGCTATTGTTGGATCAAGTCTACAGTTACCAACTGTGTACAATCAATTGACAGTGTTGTTGTGTCCAGCTATGTCTTACTGAGTTCTTGCCTAGTAGATCTGTTCATTTCTGATAGAAGGTTGCATACTTTTCCTATTAAATGGTGGATCCATTTAAAATATTTGATATAGAAATTGTTTGAATGTGATGTCCTCATTTCCATTCTTTCAACATTGCCTTAAGAAAACATTGGGTTGACCTTATGGAGGGTCAGAAATGTGTGAAACAGATACCACCCATTGGTTAACTACCCAAGCCAGCCCATCTGCAGATGTGTGAGTAAGCCCACCAGGGCCAGTCTGGATCAGCAGGAAACCAGCCAAGCCCTGGATGGAAGAGTGAGCTTTGAAGATCACCTGAGCTACCTAATGACCATTCAGATGTGTAAGGAATAAGTGCTTTTGTTGTATGTTAGTGAGGGCTCTTTTGTTGCCTGTGGTTCACCATTATTATGGTGATATGTGACCAATAGTATCACTAAATGAGCAAAATTTTTAAAATTCATTATTTCACACATCCATATATTGACTTTCTAACTAGAATAGAGGGAACTAGAGGTCAAGAAATCTGCTTCTTGATATTTTACATCTCATTATACCTTAATCATCCTTTATCCGTGCCCTGGTGAATTTTCAACAAATCCATCAAACTTAGATTTGTTGACTTTTACCAGTTTCTGAAAGATTCTCTTTGGAGCTGCTAATCCCTACTGCTTCATTGTTGTACTGTTTTGAATAAACTATTTTCAATTAAAAATGGGATGGTATTTTATATTTTAGTCCTTTAATTCAACAGAAATTTACAAATTGCTTTCAAATTATTCAAGTAAATCCTTTATAATTGAAACTAGATGGATATATAGGAAGAATATCATACACACAAAAATATATTCTATCATCAGTCTTTCTCTTATCCTCTGCATACATACATATTCATGGATAAATAAAAGAACACATATTTTGGCTTTGAAAATATTTGTCACTTCATTTATCATTTAAATTATTTCATATGAATCCTTCAACCAATATAGAAAAATCGACCTTTGATGAGGGAATCTAACCTTTCATTTTCTTTTTTTCCCCCCTTTAATTCCAGTATGCAATCTCAACATTGCATTAACATAGATTTTTGCATTTAATATGCAATAAAGTGAGTTGGTAAGCATTAAATTGTAACAGTGATAAGCTTTTAATGTAGTTAAATATGGCAAAACAAATCAGTACTTGGTTCTTAATTGATTTTGATTCTATTGTGTACGCAATCTCATCGGATTATGTGTTCATTATGGAAAAGGAAGCAAAATCAAAACAAACAAACCAGCCCTCCAGCATTTCAGTCCTCATCTCTATCCGCATGCACCCTCCAGTGTGAATATTAAAGGGAATTAATTTTGAGCCATTGACACTAATATGTGTCATTTTCTTAAGAAGCTGTTTAGTTATTGAAATGTTAGAAATAGTTTGAAAAAATTCTAACTAGTTACAAAAGGAATTGTCCCAGTGTTTTCAAAATTGTGTATCAAAGGGAGGTTGCTCAGCACACTAAGTTGATATTGAAACATATTTTGTAACTGTTCAAGTGTTGTTTAACATACAATGGTACGCATATCCTCTCCTGTGTATGTTGTAAACTAAAAAAAGTACAAGCAGCAGATTAAAATGGAAGTATTCAGATCAAAATATTAAGTTCAAAACAATGTAGTAACTGTTGGCTCTAAGGGAATTTGGAGAGGACCAGTTTTCATTCTAAATACAAAGTTGTTTTTTTTTTTTTTTCCTGGAAAACAAAGAATGACATTAATGAATGATATCTGACTACTCTGATATCAGTGACCCTCAAAGGTACATGAGAGGGGATCCCACTGGAGCAAAAGTAAAATTACAAAAAAAAAAAAAAAAATCAAGATTTATCCTAAACATTTAACAATTGGTGATACTTGTGCTAGAATATCAAGTTAGTTTATAGTTGTTAGGTCAGTTTTCTCAGACAAGAACCTAAACTGGGGGTTCCTGGGCAAATTATTATTATTATTATTTTAAAAGAAGTGTGCTCAGAAGACAACTGGAAGTGTGTGACAAAAGCCAAATACAGCGGGTAAAAAAGCTAAGAAAGTGTGTGATTTTAGCACAAGTCCAGACTCAGTCCGATCTTGTGTAGAGCTCTGGAGGGTGAAGGGTACCTCAGGGCTGTCCCAGAGACAAAGTGGTTCCACAACTTGTCCCCGTCTGTTATGAGCTGAGGACCGCTGTCATCTCCCACCCTCCAACCCTCTGACCGACCGCGGGGAGCATCCATGATCTCAAACACACACTGGTCTGTAGGAGGTGTGTCATCCCTCGGCCCAGGAAGATGATCTGGATCAGAGAGTTGAAACTCATAGCTCTGGGGGAGGGTTCACTGGTGGGTCAGGAGTCTGGGAAGGTCACGGACACTGTGGACTACAGTTGTAATGCTGGTCTAAACACTTGGCCAAACAAATTATTTTTTACATTTCCAATGCCTTTGTATTTCTCATATTTATTACTGCTTGAAATGTCCTGTGATGTTATTCTTGTTTCAGGCCCAATCTAATCTCTTTTAAAAGATGTGTACATCTTAAGAAAACTCTATCATGTTTTTGAATGTTTAATGCAGCATAATATGTGCTTGTTGATTCATTAATGAGATCATAATCTAATGAAAAGTAAATTTAAGCTTTATCAGCGCATTCATTAATTTGCCAAAGACCTATGATTAGAGCATCCTCAGTCATTTCTAAAGAAATGTTTTTCTTGATCTCGCTTTTTCTATGAGTCAATAAGAAGCTTGGAATAAATGGGGAGACAATCTTTTCACAAAAAATGCACAATCGGCTATCTCTTCAGGGAAAACAGGCATATTATGTGACCTTTTTATCTTTATGTAGCAAATCAATCACTTAAAAACTACTGTGAAGAAAGTCACATTGCATTTTTATGGAAACAAATATCCTATATTTTTGTGAGGCTTTTTTTTCCTTTCCCTTTGCAATTTACATGTTTTCTAGAAAATTTAGAAAAAAAACCATCTATTTTTTAAGTGATCAGGGACAATCAATAAAAATGGCCTTTATTTGGACATATTTATTGGTTAATTTCCTTTCTCTGTAGGTATTTGGAAACCCGGAAAATATCAAGGTGGGATTAAATCCTCTGTTTAATTAAAGGGTCACATGAAGTCACACATTGGTCTGACGACTTCCAAGTTCAATGCCAAAAGTGGGAGTCTGATCCAAGGAGTCTTTTTCTGAGAAAAGGTTAGAATAAAGTGATGCATGCATTCATCTCTATACCTAGTCATGTTTCCTTGTTCCCTTCCTTCTTTTTCTTCATATGAACAAAACCTCAGTTAGAAAGGAGGAAAATAATAAATTTCAATAGAACACTATATGAGTTCCTGATGAATTTGTTTACTATAATATTTTATGGATCAAAATATGAAAATATTACAAGCAAATATCTCAGACTACTGTATATCATGGTACCCCAAAACTTTCACATTAAATTCTTTTTTTTAAAAAATATTTATTTATTTTCTTTTAGTTGTACACAATGCATTTTTATGTGGTGCTGAGGATCGAACCCGGGCTGCGCACGTGCTAGGTGAGCGCCCTACCACTGAGCCACATCCCAGCCCCCACATTAAATTCTGCTGTAATTTTTTTTAAGGCATTGCTGTGCTGTTGCTGGTGAAGTGGGCTCACACTGCGGGCCCCGGTGCCCGCTGTGTGATGGTGAACAGGGCTTGCTCCCTGCCTGGTGGGTGAAAGGAGGGGAGGAGAGGCCTCACTGAGGCGGCTAGGATGGGGCTAGGTTCTTTGGCACTTTCATCCATCTCTTTTTCCAGTGGCTAGGAATCTTATTGCTTTTGAGGCTCATGCAGTGTCATTATTACAGCATGCACATATTTTACTGCCCAGCAACCCTTAGGCATTTGAAACCCAGGTTCTGCCACATTTATTTTGCTCATTGTGCTTTTATCCTGACCTCCAGGTACTGTAAGGAGACTTTGTCTACTCATATTTCATTTGTGGTGAAAGGTGTTTTGCCTCAGAAATGACCCAAACTAAGTAAGTAAGTAAATAAATAAATAAATACTATCAGCATTGGGCACAAGCAATTCACCAGGTAAAGCCTTTACCATTTGCCAGCTAAGATCAACTTCGTGAGCAAATAATAACAAAATACATGAGGTTTCTGAGCAATAATGTAGACTTCATTTTGTAAACACGTGTTCTATCTTAAAAGGCAAACTAACTTTTAACTTTTGTAAAATAAAAATGTTTTTTTTTCCCCTGTTTGACTATCTGGAAATTTGTTCTCTAGGGATAGCCATGAAAATGAACTTGAGGTGAACTTCAAATCAAAACCTTTAGCAATACAGCCAGCTCTTTGTGCTCTGCTACCTGGGAATGTCTCATTATGTACCGTCAACTCAATAACCGGTAGACTGTTCAGAAGAGGGGCCTGGTCTTCTGTTTCTTTGTCCCCACTTTAATATCTAACACGTTGGTGGGTATGTTCACACCAGCTTTTGGTTGAATGGACTTGATTTTGAGAGATATTGCGATGTTGGGATATGTAAGTTAATGTGTTGTGCTCAGGGTCGAAGCCTAAAGGGTCAGGAAGGGCATACTTTTGCTAAGGCTGATAGAAAATTTGCTCGAATTTCAATGCACTGTCCCCTGCAATGGCTCCTGAGACTGGGGGTGGTCTGAGACTGTAGTGTTTCATAAAAGGATTTTTTTCCCTGAATTATCAATTCATACTAGCAAAGGTATGTTGTCTCTCAGGTTTAAAACTAGCTTATTAATGTAGAAATGAAACTGATGGATAACCACCAACTCAGAAACTCTCAATGGCATTGAATTAAAATACTTCAAAGACTATTTTGAAGCTCTATGGATTATAGTTAGCAGTTCTTTCCCAAAAGAAAGCTTTGTTACAATTGCAGAAGAGACTGGTAATTTTCACACTATCAGTCAAACAAATTAGAAAACACGATTCATGAATTTAGTTTTGTCCTTTTGAAGTTAGCACATAATTTTTTTTTTGATCTATTTCTGACATTTAGGCACTTCTGTACTTTTCTGGTAGCAGGGGAAAGAAGTAATAGCTTAATCCCTAGATGTCAGCTCACAGACAAAACAGATCTTAATACTTTTTTTTCTACACCCATATTCCAGCCATTTACTTCAGAGAAGCAAGAGCCTACTCTAATCTCTTGAAATTCTCCTATCAGTGCTCCTCTGAGTAGCCATGCTTATATTAATGTGAGCTGTTGGCCAACCAATAGTTTCTAAAATAATATTTGCTTTATTGGCATGAAGTTGATCTCCAACATTTTAACATTCTTATGTAATAGGTTTTTAATGACTTCAGCTCTCATAGTAATGACCCATTTGAATGAAGAACTTTAAATGATGGCTAACCTTCAGATTTAAAAAGCATTTGTTATTCTGATTATGTTGAGTAGTGAGTGACCTCAGAATTTGTCTTAGAAATTATGAATCTGTCATTGTGTGATCAGGTCAATGTAAAATTAGCCCAGATTGCTTCCAGTTTGCTGGGATGGAGCTGATGAAGGAACTGAATCAAAGTAATGCATCCTGTTCTAGCTGTGAGCTTATCAGTCTCTCCATGCTGTGGCCCCATCTGCAAGGGTGTTTTATCTTTGCCTGGGTCCCCCAGGCCTTGCTGTGGGGGAGCTGTGCGGCAGATGACCCATTCATCTATTCACAAACTCCAGGGTTTTGTTCCTTGAGATGTGTTTTTATGGTCTCAATTTTGAGGGTAAGTATTTACCTTAGTTTTCTTTTTAACTTTCTATTTATAAATAATCAAGAGATTCTCCAGAAGTGCCCAAAACGTACAGGGCCGTCCCCTGTTCCTTTCACCCAATTTTCTCCAGCGATGGCATCTTGTACAACTATGCTGTGATATCAAAACTAGTCAAATAGCATCGGTTCAATTCGCACGGTTTATTCAGTTTCACCAGTTTGACAGGCAATCGTCCTGTGGCCAGCATGACAGTCGGGGTTCAGAGCTGTTCCACCACCAGAAGGCTGTCTCATGCTACTGTATAGGCCTACCCATCCCCTTCCTCCTTGCCCCTACTGCCAGACAATGGCTGTCCCACTCTACACTGTCATTTTAATGTTATCTTGAGAATAATACAAATGGAATCATACAGCCTTGAACTTGGAGGTTGGCTTTTTCACCCATAATTCCCTTGAGAACAATGGAAGTGTTGGTATGCATTTTCTGTTGTGAAGTAGCAGCCCCTGGTATGAATGGCAGCAGTTTGTTTAACCATTAAAGCATATTTGGTTTGTTTCCAGTTTTTGACTAATACCAATAAAGCCGCTATGAACACTGTATACAGGTTTTTGTGCGGACATAAATTTCTTTGGCATAAAGGCTCAAAAGCACAGTTGGGGGTATACAGGAAGTGCACAATTAATTTTCAGAAACTTCCACACTTTTTCAGAGTGCCTATACTACTGTTCCTGTCCATTAGCAGGATTAAAGGGTGAGTGTTGTAGCTTTTCCACATGATCACCTTCCTTTAGTGTTTCCACTATTTTTTAGTTTAGCCTTCCAACAGCTGTGTGGTGATATCTCATCACAGCTTAAGTTTATACTTCTATGATGGTTAATGGTGTTGGACATCTTTTCATGTGTTGGTCTGATATGTCTCTTGGGTAAAATGATTCTTCTTTCCTTTTTCCTGTTCTCCAATTGAGTTGTTGATATTTTTAAATGTTGGGTTTTAAAAGTTCTTTATATATTTTAGATACAAGTGTTTTGTTAAATAGATTTGCAATCGGTTTGTGGTTTCTCTATCTGTGCTCTCAACAGGGCCTTTTGCAGAGATTGTTTTTAATTGGATGAACTCTGGTTCATTAATGATTTCCTTTTATGAGTACATGTTTAATGCCAAGTCTTAGTAGCTTGCCTATGCTGAATTTCTTAAGATATTCTCCTTTGTTGTCTCCTAAAAGTTTTATAGTTCTATATTTTACATTTATGTTCATGATCCGTTTTGTGTTTATTTTTTTTATAAGGAATGAGGTTTAGATCAAGTTTATTTTATTTTATTTTTTGTCTGTGAATAGCTAATTTCTCCAGTACCATTTGCTGAAAAGACTATCTTCCTCCCTTGATTTGGCTTACAGTAGTTTTGTAAAAAAATTACTTGGGCACGGTACGTGTGACACGATTCCTGGGTTTTCTATTCTATTCCATTGAACTATGTCCCTGTGAATATTAGTCTTGAATACTATAACTCTATTGTCAGTTGAACGTTGGTAGAGAGGTCCTTTCCACTTTATGCTTCTCTTCAAAAAGTGTTTAGCTCTTATACAGCCTTTGCCGTCTCATGCATGTTTTAGAAAAAGATTTTCTACCTCTACAAAAATCTTCACCATGATTTATCAGAAATTGCATTAAACCTGGGCATCAATTTGAGGAGAATGAATTTGAGCCTCCTTTGTGGTGTCTCCCAATCCATGAGCACAGTTTGCCTCTCTTCCTGCCTCCATTGTAGTTGGAATTCTGCATTCGCCATACAGATTCTCTACATTTTGTTTGTCTACCACCGAAGTATTTCATTTTCTTTGGAGTGGCTACAAATATTTATTGTCAGTATAGAGAAATGGGATTAATATTTTGTCTTTTGCAACCTCGCTGAATAAATTTTGTAGTTCTAGGATTTCTTTCTTGGTGGATTCTTTGGGTTTTCTACACAGAAAATCATGTCATCTGTGAATGCAATAAACTTAGTTTTGGAGCTAAAAAATTTGTGCTGTTTACATTTATGGAAAGTATTTTTCCTTTCCTTTTCCTTCTTTTTCTTTCTTTCTTTCTTTCTTTTTTTTTTTTTTTTTTGTGTGTGTGTGTGTGTGTGTGTGTGTGTTTGTGTGTGGGATATCAGGCTTTGAACTCACTGGCACTCAACCATTGAGCCACATCCCCAGCCCTACTTTTTGTATCTATTTACAGACAGGGCCTCACTGAGTTGCTTAGCGCCTTGATTTTGCTGAGGCTGGCTTTGAACTCGTGATTCTCCTGCCTTGGCCTCGCGAGCCGCTGGGAGTATTTGTTCTTTTTGAAGTTATACTTACATATATGTTGTTTTCTATAATTTTGTATTGTGATTTATATAAATATTAGGTCAGAGGTTCTCAAAGTGCAGTTGGGCACTTTCTGGAATCTTTTGGATGATTTCAGTAGATCCATAGGATCAAAATCTGTTCAAAACTATATTTTAGCCTGGTGCAGTGGTGTACGCCTGTAATCCCGGCAATTTGGGAGTCTGAGAAAAGAGAATTTCAAGTTTGAGGCCAGCCTCAGCAACGTAACAAGTCCCATATAGAGACCCTGTTTCAAATAAAATATGCCCAAGTGGGCTATATTAAAACTACAGTACTCTTAGCCATTTTTACTGTTTTACTCTTATTTTCTCATAAGCATATAATGAAGTTTTAAAGAGTCTATGTAACACATGATGTAGCAACAGATTTAGGCATTTCTAAACTTAGGAATTTAGAATTATCTTCTATTATGTCACATACTGAACAGATTTTCAAAAATAAAAAAAATGTCACTCAATAACTTTTAATTTTGGAGAATATGATTATTTTATATGAAAATGATTATATTTATTTAATAATGAATTTACTATTTTTAAAATAAATAATTAAATAAATATTTTAAAACTTCCTTAGAAATTGCAACAGTATTTACTATGTTAAATATTGATCAATAATAAACACACACACACACACACACACACACACACACAAAGCTTTTTGGCATCCTTAACAATTCTTGGAAGTATAAAAGTTTCCTGAGATAAATAAGTTTGATAATCTCTAATTTAGGTCCATTCTACTAAAATGAATTCCCTGCGTTTCCAACAATTTATCATCTATCATGCTGCCTCATATAAATACAGGTTGATTTTTAGGAAAGTATTGTCTTAATCTTGATGGCTTGTTTAGTGCAGAAGAGAAAGTTTTTTGTTAGCTTTACAATTTCTTTAAGTGACATCTTATGTGAAAGCATAATATTCATGTACACTTTGAAAAAATGAGAAATTATATCCCATCTATGTATGATATATCACAGAGCATAAATGCATTCTACTCTTATGTATAACTAATTAAAACAAATTAAAAATTAAAAAAAAAAAATAACAGCAGCAAAGAAAGGACCTGGATTTAAACTCTTTAAATTTCTGTCTTCATGCCACGGGGCCACAGTAGGCCAAATCACAGAGATCCTTGGAGACTAATTTGAAAATGATGATTGTAGAGAAATATTTGCAAAATGCTGTAAATAAAGCACACTTGCTGTGGGTCATCAGCACGAGGCACATCCGTCCAGGGTCTTGTTTCATGGCTGGCACAAGGCACAGCTCTACAAACGTGGCACTGAATGACTTTCCACCAGGAGCAAGACCTAACTTCAGATCAGTGTTGAAATAGCAGTCACTGAAATCAAACTTCCTCAACAGGAAAAGACTATGAACGCTATTTGCATGGAACCAGGACCACTGAACGTATTTCACATCTCCATGTATTCAGACAAATACCTGAGCCCCACATAATTACAAAATGAATATATGAAGAGCTTAGTTAGGCAAGAGGTCACTTTCAATGCTGCAATGCTGTGTCTCCGGGGAAAGAGAAATGTCTGCAAGGTATAATGAAGACAGCTTTAAAGTGTATAAGGTAAAGAAAATGATCAGCTCAGAGCACTTTTAACAACATTCTTGTTATTACATGCATCATGCCAGATTATTATCACTTAGAATTTTTTCTCACTCACACAATTAAGAGCATCTGAACACTTAATGATCATGTTTGGAGGTGGCGACGTGTTGGAGACATGAGAATCACCCACTGGATTAGGCTGCCTTTGAAAGAAACAGTGTGTGTTTTTCCTGGGGTTATACCAGAAACGGAAAAGAGAGATTGAGCATTAATGGAGGCACAAGCACTAAAAAGAGCAGCAACAAAACCTGGAGGGCAGTTGCTTGCTGAGCCAGGAGGTCCCCTGAACCCTCTGGATGGCTGCACTGTCTGCTCCTGTGAGCTTTCATGTGCCATTTGACATTGGCCCTGGTCGACTGTGGCAGGAGTGATCTCCAGCATCTTTCTTTATCTCCAGGCTAAATGCAAACAAGCTGAGGCCAGCATGCCACCTAGGACCCCGGTTCTCACAGTCAGCAGGAAACACATTCTTCCTAAGATTGCTATTTTTATTTATATAAAAAATGTGGGGCTGTTTGTTGTATCATCATTAAAATAGTCAGAGGATAAGGAAAATTGATGGATAACTTCCTGAAGTAAATGAATGTCTTTTTTTTTTTTTTTTTTTCAACTCCCCTAAGAGTAGAGGTCAGTCACAGACTTTAATGCAGTAATACGGATTTTAGGACTTGCAAGGAAAACCTTGACCGTGATGTCCAAGCTTAGGAAGAGTTCCACGCAAGGTTAGGGAAAGGAAGGAGGGTTGATGGAAAATAGAGGAGCAAAGTACTTTCACCCAGTGACTTGTGACTTGTTCTTACTAATATCTGTTCCCTGTCTGGTGGCCGGGCTTGATCCCTGGCCAGGCTTCCAAAAGTGGGATTGCCAAGCCAGGACGTCCTATCCACGGAGCAAGAGAGGCCCCCATGGGCTGTGGATGTCTGTGCCTGTTGTCTCACCACGTGAGTGGCTCACTATAATTTAATTTCCTTTTCCCTCAGCTAGAAAACAGGGGTAACGAAAGCAAGATAATTTCTGTCTGATTTCTTTACCCCTGTAAAGCCAATGCGCAAATCAGGCAGTCAATATTGGTAGAATGCGTGTCTAGCTATGTGACATTTCCAAAAGCAAATTTTCATATTTGATTGTGTTGCCTCTTGATTAGCTGAAAGAGAAGCTACATCCACAGACTTCAAGAAAAATTAATAGGAAGCTTGCATCAAGCTCCTGTGACAATGGCCCAGACACATATTGCCAGAAACTGTTTGTATACAGAAGACAGAAATGGGTCTCCATGAACATACCCTCACATGGGACAAATGTCAGAAATTAGTTGTCAATGTTAGTAAAATTTAAGCGTTTCTGATGAGTTAGAGCTGTGATTCCCAAATGTTTTGGTTTTAGGACCCTCTTAAAATTTATTCAGGATACCAAAATGTTTTATGTTTTATGTGGGTTTTAGCTATATAACATTTACCATATCAGAAATGGAAACTCATAGGATATAAAGCATTTTTCCATTAATCCATTGAAAATAGCCATAGGGCATGCCTATAATCCTGGCAACATGGGAGGCTGAGGCAAGAGTGTCACAAGTTCAAAGTCAGCCTTAGCAATTTAGCAAGGCCCTAAGCAAATTAGTGAGACTCTGTCTCAATAAATAAATAAATAAATAAATAAATAAATAAATAAATAAATAAATAAAAAAATAGAAAGGGGTGGGGATGTGGCTCAGTGGTTGAGCACCTCTGGATTAAATCCCCAGAACCCCCCATCCCACAAATAGTATCTTTTCATAAACAATCACTATGATTTCCCAAACAAAGTATATCAGCGAGTGAATGGAAATGTTTTGCAATGTTTTAAAACTTCTTTATGTTTGACTTAATGGAAGGTAGCTGGATTCTTCCTGTATAGGCTCAGTAATCAAGATTTTTGTTATACTGAAGGAAGGTAGATTAAAGGAAGGGAGTAGAGAATCTAGAAATAGATGCACACAAATCCAACCAAGTGATTTTTGACAGAGGTGCAAAGGTGGTTCAAGGAAGAAAGGATGATCTCTAATCCTGTGTACCCCCATCCACAGGATTAGAGGAACACTAGAAAGGTCAAAGGAAAGGGAGGGGATGGGAGGGAGCAAGGGGGGAGAGAGGGGGTAAAAAAAAAAAGAAAAAAAATTGGTGGTTGAATGAGATGGATATCATTATCCTAAATGCATGATTGAAGATCTGAATTGTACTTATATACTTTGTATACAAGCAGTTGTATGTAAAAAGATGCTATACTTGTGCATTATGAATAAGTAAATAAATAATTAAAAAAGAAAACAAAAATGAATAGAGTATAGCAGCATTACTCACAAAAGTCAAAAAGTAGAATCATTCCAAATGTCCATCAATTGATGCCTGAATAAATAACATTATAACCCCCCCCAAAAAAAAAAAAAGAAAAAGGATGACCTTTTCAGCAATGTGTGTTGGAGCCAATGGTCATCAGTGCAAAAAAATTAAGCCTCAGTCTAAACCTCACGCTGTCATGTGTTCACAGAAACACCTGCTCATAATGTTGACAGCAATTTCATTCACAGTAGCCACACTCCAGACGCAGGCCAAATGCCCCCCAGTGGGTGAGTGGCTGAACATACTGTAAGGCCTCCAGATCATGGGCTGTTAGGAAGAAAGGGGAACAACTCAAATGGATCAAGAACTCACAGGTACACTGCAAAATCATAACATTTTTAGGAAGGGAAAAAAAAAAAAAGAGATAATCTTAGGGACTTAGGCGAGGCCAGCATTTCTTACACCTGATGTCAAAAACACAATCCATATATGCAATACACTTTCCATTAAAAAAGTTCATAAATTTGATCTCATCAGAATTAAAAGATTTTGATCTGTGAAAGACTCTGCTAAACAGACTAAAAGGGCAAGCTGTAGGCTGGGAGAAGATGTTAGCAAATTACACGTCTGATGAAGGACTTCATCTAGAATATACAAAGAACTCTCAAAATTCATCAATTAAAAATTTAAAAAAATTCAATTGGAAAATGGGCAAAAATCATGAAGAGATATTTTATTAAAGAGAATAAAATGCCATCAAATGGCAAATAAACACACAAAAAGTTGTGTGATATCATTAAATAATAGGAAATCACAAATGTAAGCCACATTGACATGACTACAGGTATTAGCATGGCAAAAAAAAAAAAAAAAAAAAAACCCAGAGAAAACCCCCCAAAAACCTGACAACACCAAATGCTGATGAGATCCAAAGAAACTGGGTCACTTATGTATTGCTGAATATACCATGGCCTAGCTGCTCTAGGAGACAGATGGATAGTTTTATAAAGTAAACACAGAACTTAACAGCCATGGTACGCCTGGAGATGTTCCCCAGAGAAATGAGGCATGTTCACACAAAGACCTGTGCACACAGTTAACAGTTACTTTACACATAGTCGCCCAAGCCTAGATTCAGACCTGAGGCCCTTCAGTAGATGAGTGGTTATCAACACACCAGAATCCAGATCATGGAACGTCAGGAGGAAAGAGGATAAACTATAGATACATACATAACTTGGATGGACCCCCACCTGAGTGCTGTGTTGGGAGAGAGAGACAGAGAGAGCGCCAATGCCAAAAGGTCACATGCTTTTGACTCCATTTATGTGCCATCTTTTAATTGTCAAAATTGTGGAAATGGAAACCGATTGTTGGTTGCTTTAAGGCAGAGGGCAAGGTGCAAAAGTGGAGGGGTTGCTGCTGTCTCTAAACGAGAAACAGGAAGAATCCTTGTGGAAAAAGAAATGTTTTGTATCTCGACTGCAAAAATGTCAATATTTTTGTGACATTGCCCCATAGGGTTAAAGATGTTACTACTGGGAGAAACTGGGCCAAGGATGCATGGGAGCGCTGTATTATTTGCACTGCATTTGAAGTGACAAGAATCCCTCAAAGGTAAAAGTAAATTATCTCAATATCAAGTTCATATACATGTTAAATCTATATAGCGTATACTACATATGTATTGTGTGTGTGTGTGTGTGTGTGTATGTGTGATCTTTTCTTTGCCAACTGAAGATCATTTCTTTGGGTTTGGAGAGGAGTTATCCAGAATGGCAGACAGTTAATTAAAAAAAAAATCAGTTTAACTTGACTTCTAAACATCTGAAGTCATCATGACTAATGCTTTTTTCAGAGTTCAAGTAAACACTTTCATAATAATGAGAGGAATAGAGTTTACTGGTAAAGTTAAGATTCTCTTCTAAATATGGTTTGATAGGAAACAATTTAGCCATCGTGTTCTTGCTATGCTAAAGCTACAACAGCAGGCGCTTTGAGCTGCATATAGCATAAGCCCTAAAGACCTGTTGCCAAGGTAAGTTGTTTACTTTCAACTGTGTTTTTATTGTCTTCAAAGACTTATTCAGAGTTTTCATTTGCTATGGTGGTATGAGAGAATGCAAAGGAATAGTTGATCTAAATGAAAGACTGAGACATGGTATTTTGATCTATCCAATGACAGAGTTTTGTGCCTTAAGTGGGGTCTACAGCACAAATTTTTGGTATGCTGGGTTTTTAACCACTTAAGGGATAAATCTGTTTACAATGATGCAAACTACTGTGAATTAATAGAAGCTTTTGTACAGTATTAATAGAAAGAGCAAAATGTATATTATTATAATACTTTAAAAATTCATAAAGGTGGCTATATGGAAGAGTGACAAGTTGGAGTAACCATGGAAACCTGTCTTGCAGCAGCCGAGCCTGTTGGCATTCTTCTGGTGGAAGCCCATGGCCACCCTGCTCTGCAAGGCAGGCTCACAGGGCCTGTTCAATATCTGGGCTTCCCAAACCTCATGACACCTGGTAAAATGAGGCCCTTCAGCATCTCAGTCTCTGCTGAGGGAGTTTGGGAGGGAATTAAAGAGGGAAGACTGGCTGATTATTTTCTAAAGGGCCTTAGAAAGATTGGCAAGGAAAAAAATATATAATAGATTTTTCAAGGGGTCCTTTAGTTAAATGACTGAGTCTATAAACCTCTTGAGCATAGGCAAAAAACACAGCTTGTTCTTATCTGTCTCTGTAGATGACTCAATTAGAATTAATTAGAATGACATTGTTTCCAGAAAAATACCAAGAGCCCGTGTTCCTTTTTTATCAAATATAAAAGGTTATTTATGCCAGCAACAATAATATGGATGTTAGTACATTATAAAAAGGATGCTTTCTCAGCAACCACAGAGTCTAATTACTTCATTTTGTATATTCAGGAAACTTCTGAAAAGAGAAAGGACTCACCCAAGTCCAAAAACTAATTAGTGGCAGAGCGAGCCCTGGACTCCAGGACTTTGACTTTGAGTTCATGGCTGTTAATTCTGCTACTTTGCTAACAAAGAGAACACGTGCTAGTGGCAAACCATTCTTTTCCCTCCCTCAATAAATACAGTAGAAAATTATATAAGCCATGGCTAAATACTCTGTTCATGGCTGACATTTCGATTAGGCTAATAGATACTCCTGGTCCTGTCTAGTGTTCTCTCTGTTATGTAAGGCCAGAAAGCACATGATTCCAATTCCAAGATTCCTTGTAGGTAGAATAGAAGTCACTGGAAGATGCAGTAGGATTTTGAGAGCTGTGCTAACCCAGAAGGCCACTGCTGCAGTCCCACCATCACCTGGTGAGATATCTCTTCTGCTTAACCCTGTTAGAGTGGCTTCTTTTATCTTCAGCTGAACCCTAACCAACACAGGTTTCCAAAGCAGAAAACTAAGAAAATATTGGAAAAGATATTAAAATACAGAGCTAGACACCTAAGGGTCTTGAGGCCAGAAAGTAAAGTAGGAGTTGGGTTAAAACTAAAAGATGAACTTGCTTTGGGAGGGGAAATCAAGTTAGCCAAGGGCACAGGATTCCAAGTCCTGGAGGAAACTCCTGGTACACTTGAAAATCGTATCTCCAACAAAAGCCGGGGCCCTCCTATCTCCACCTTTCCCTGCCTCTCGCCCTGGAAACCACATTAAGAGGAACAGAGAAATCGGACTTCAGAACAGCTCTCAAGTAGGGCTTCTGGGTACACAAACGATTTCCTGATTTGCTTGCTGATGCCTGAAATTCCTTTAACAGGGAGCAAATTACACATAATTAGAAATAAAAGTGTCAAAATGCAAATGCTGATTGAGTTGACTTGTGCAAAACTCATCAATAGTAAAGGGTAATTGGTTAATTAAATTAGAGTTAATGATGATTTCAGGACTCATTGTTTTGTGCTGGAACTGATTGACACACGTGCGCGGAGGACCTACTATGAACCTGGCCCGCCCCTCACTGGGACACACCCTTTGCCATCTGGTCTCCTTAACAACTCCGCTGCTCCATTGCAGTATTTTTATTCCCATTTCCCAGATATAGAGACTGAGATTCAAGGAGATTGAAAATCTTAGCCCAAGTCATGAAGAGAAGGCGGGGTTCAGAGGCTGGGTCAGGCCTCCTCGGCTTCTCCTCGGCAAGGAAAAATTGCAACGGCTCTCATAGAGTTTTCTCATGGGAAGACCAGCAGGAAGTTCTGTTTCCCGTGATTTATGGCTTTTCTTCCTTTAAGATGGCTTACTTTTTCTTTCTTTTTTCTTTTTTGAAAAGAGGTTATTGGACCGAAAGGATTCATGAATCACCACAGACCACAGCAAGCAGCCCTCGTTCATCAGCTGACAGTCCACCAGTGTCTCCTATGATGCACTTTTCCATGTATATGGTCTCAGGTATTTTTTCTTTTGTTTTTGGTACTGGGGACTGGACTCAGGGCACTTGGCCACTGAGCCACATCCCCAGCCCTAGTTTGTATTTTATGTAGAGACAGGGTCTCACTGAGTTGCTTAGTGCCTTGCTTTTGCTGAGGCTGGCTTTGAACTCGGGATCCTCCTGCCTCCGCCCCCCCGAGCCACTGGGATTACAGGCGTGCGCCACCGTGCCTGGTGGTCTCATGTATCTTACCCTCACAGTAGGAACAGACGCCATTCCCACCTAGTTTTAAGATGTAAACTGAGTCCAGAAAGTCACTGCTTTGCCCCACTAAGTGGAGATTCTGGATCCCAAACTCAGGAACTCAATCCTCACTACATCTCTCATTGCTCAGGAGACAGCGCCAGCCTGAGACCGCAGATGGAGCGAGACACACAGGGTAAGGCCCTGAGGAAAAGCTTCTGTTCAATCCTCTCCCCATTTCACCGCGGCTGCCATCCCTGTCACCTGCAAACTGTGGA
The DNA here is from genome assembly GCA_025594165.1 of Tamias sibiricus. Taxonomy (NCBI): domain Eukaryota; kingdom Metazoa; phylum Chordata; class Mammalia; order Rodentia; family Sciuridae; genus Tamias; species Tamias sibiricus. The sequence continues at coordinate 132,829,514 of CM046668.1, read as the reverse complement.
CCTCATCGCTTCAACGGTGAGGGCTGGTCAATTTGTCTTATTCATTTTAATATTTCTAGCACCTGACATGATGCCTGTAGGTTAAATATATTCCAATGAATGAGGACCTCCCAAATGCCAACTTTCAGAGCAGAATAAAAGCAGTGACTTTTTCATTCTCATGTTTTTTTTTTTTTTTTTGTTTTGTTATTGTTGTTGTTGTTGTTATTTTTTTTTGTACTGGGGATTGAACTCAGGGGCACTCGACCAACTGAGCCACATTCCCAGCCCTTTTTTTTTTTTTTAGTATTTTATTAGAGACAGGGTCTCACTGAGTTGCTAAGTGCCTCGCCATTGCTGAGGCTGGCTTTGAACTCGGGATCCTCCTGCCTCAGCCTCCCAAGTGCTGGGATGACAGGCGTGTGCCCGGCTCTCACTCTCATGTTTTAACTGATTCTTTTTTTTTTTTTTTTTTCATTTTCACCACACACACGGATTTTATGGACAGTGATCGGCATAATTACCTCAGAAATATAGAATGAATTAGTATGTTTTTGGAACAGCTCATGCTTACTGCTAGCAATATCAGACCAAATATTGTACTACTCATTCTAAAACTCGAAAGAGGCACCTTCTCTGGAAGAGTATACTGTTCTAGGTTTTCTTCCTCACCCACCAAAATGAAACGAGTCACACTGGACTAGCCACTTCTCTGTGACAAACCACATGGCATCAGTGCCTGCCTTTGGAATCATGATAAATGCAGTTGCCCCACAGAGAAATTCACTCTGGGCCTGTACTCCTGTTGCCAAATGCTGGCCAATGCAAACAGCCATTAAGAGAAAGAATCCTGATTTATTTCTTTAATTTTCCCATGCAGACAGAGCATTTGTGGTTAAATGGTACCTTAATTGAATAAAAACATTCTGATTTTTAAGTCTGTATTTTTCTGACCTTTGTATACGATGGAAGGCCATTGCAAATCTGATCTGGAAAATCTCCCAGGTTTGAATAGATGTTTGCGTCACAGAATGCACTGGATTTTGTTCTGTGCCCTTAAGGTGGTGGCTACCATATGAATGTATGTACGTGTGTGTGTGCAAGTGTGCATATATACATGCACACGTGCATGTGCGCGCGCGCGCGCGCACACACACACACACACACACACACACACATCAGCATTGAAAATACCCCAACTAGTTTTCAGGTCATTTTGCAGCCCCAGATCCATAAACACTTAGAGTGTTGTTGACTTTGAGGCCTTACAGGTATGGTCTACAGGATTTACGGTGTGTAAAGGGCAGAAGGAAATACAGCAGAAATCTGACAGCTCCAAGCCATTTGAAGACAGTTGGTGCAAGAAAATTTGTTTTCCTTGTCAACTGTGCATCATAACAAATCATAGTAATCTTTGGAAATATTCCTTTCAATGAATTCTGCTGTGCATATATTGGATTTATTTAGGAATCAATGAGTAGTACCTACCGAGATGGTGGCCTCTGAGGGGTCAAACAGGGTTATAAGGTGGAGACAGATTCAGCATTGGGCAGCTATTGAACTTTCCATGTCGTCTATTGGTTCCAACATTGTGCACATTGTATCGAGTTAACCATTTCTCTGTCCATCTTACCCACTATACTGCTGTCCTCTCAATGTGAAAAGCAAAATTTTGTTTACTTTTGCAAAATCAGAATGGTGCCTGTGCAATCTAGCACCATTATCAAACCGCTATGTGGCACTGAATAGATAGAAAGTGGTCGTCGTTGACTCTTCAAATAGTCTGCATTTATGTTGTATGAAACTGCTCTTTAATTTTACTCTATGGAAAACATATACCAAGTGGATTTAAATTTCCACTTATTAAAGTGAGATGAATCTTATGCCATAGCTAGCATTTAAGATTATTATAGTTTATCTGAACTGGGGTTTTTGGTTCTATGGCTACTAGGATTTTGAATGCTTTCTCTAAGAGAGAGAGAAGGGGGGTATCTTCTGAATAAATTATGCAAATAACAAAATCTGATATGTATAATTTCTTACAGCGTCACAGAAAATTCATCTACTCTTTGTTCTACCACACAATACTGTGAGGTAGAAACATTAGATATATTATCATTACTATCAACGTCTCTTTAAAAAAGGGAAAGGCAAATTCGGGGAAAGTAAATTTGGTTTTTCTAAGTTTCCACCTAAAACATATTGAGCAAGGAGTTGAAATGCCAATTTATTTCACTTCAAATACTCTGGCATTTTCTACTATGAGCCTTTTTTTTTTTTTTTTTTTTTTCATTTTAACATACATTGGATGGAGTTAAAATGTGTTGGCTTGAGATGTTGGTGGTTAATCTTGGGTGTTTTCCCGGGTTCCTCCATAAATATGGCACAATCCTTGGAGTAGAGTGGTGTAGGAAAAGGACCTGGAAAAAAGGAGGGCTTCCCAGGGTCCATTCTGTTTCAGACTTGTTCCTGGGTGCGACTTTTTTTGTTAGTTTGCTTGTTTTGTTGGTTTTCTGTTTTTTTTTTTTTTTTTTCTTTTTTTGGTTTTGTTTTGTTTTGCTTTGTTTTTTTGCATTGATTGTCAGTGTGTTTGTTTGCTTCTGCTCCTCTTTTCTTTCCTTATTTTCTTCCTTCTCACTTTTGCATCTTTTCTTCTTCCTTCATCTTTCCTATTTACACCCTGCCAGTGCATACTAAACAGAGGCAAAAACAAGTTATACGCAGAATTTGGGATTTCTAGAACGGGCGCAATTGAATTGTATAGCAAAGTGGTGTTATATATAGTTCACTCTCTATTTTCTTGACTCTCTCTCTCCTCTCTCTTACACCAATTCATACTCTTTTGTCATTTTTTTTTCTTTTCCATCTTACTTAATTTCTTCTCTCAACAGCTGCATAAGTTAGGTTTATATATAAATTGGTCTTTCCACCTAATTGTTCACTCCATTCTCTTTCCTCTCTTGTCTACTGATACTAAACCACTTCCACTAAACCACTTCAATAGAACTCTCTTTTCATACTTTCTAAGAAAGAACAATTCAAGACACTCACTTCCTTCTTCCTAAACATAGCACCTCTGTGTCCAATACTTGAAGCTATAAAACCCCATCAGAAGTGTACAGAGTGAATTGGAAACAATATCTGGGTTAACTAAATCTGTACATTGTGATCAAACTTGGATTTTCTGAATAGAAAGTGTTAGATTTAAAAGTGTAAAGGAATTATAAGGGGATCTGATAGCATTGTACTACATGAGCAACATAAAGCTTTAAGGTAAAATCAAAATAGTCAAGGTCCCACAGTGCAGGAAGAAAAGACACACAAGCAACATGAACAAACAAGGGAAGAAAGTGACAAAAACAAATCAAGATACCTCATCAGTAGATTCCATGGCAAGCACAGTTGGTGAAATGCCAAAGATGGAATTTAGAAATTACATATTCCAAATGTTTATGGAACTTAAGAATGAACTAAAAAATGAGATGAGGGAGCAAATAAAGGTGGCAAAAGATCATTTTGACAAAGAATTCCAAAAACAAATACAGGAAGTAAAAGATTACTTCAATAGGGAAATAGAGGCTCTAAAGAGAAACCAAACAGAAATTCCAGAAATGAAAGAAGCAATAAACCAAAATAAAAGTTCAATTGAAAGCATCACGAACAGAGTAGACCACTTGGAAGAAAGAACCTAAGACAATGAAGAAAAAATATATATCCTAGAGAAGAATTTAGATTACACAGCAAAACTCGTAGGAAATCAAGAACATAACATCCAAGAATTATGAGACAATATAAAAAGACCAAACTTAAGAGTGATTGGCATAGAGGAAGGGGCAGAGTATCAAGCCAAAGGAATGAGTAATTTATTTAACAAAATAAATACAGAAAAATTTCCAAACATGAGGAATGAATGGGAAAACCAAGTTCAAGAGGCTTACCGAACACCAAACAAACAAAATCACAACAGATCCACACCAAGACACATAATGAAAATGCCTAATATACTGAACAAGGAGAGAACACTAAAAGCCACAAGAGAAAGGAAGCAGATTACATATAGGGGAAAACCAATCAGACTATGTTCAGATTTTTCAACCTAGACCTTAAAAGCAAGAAGATCCTGGAATAGCATATTTCAAGCTCTGAAAGAAAAGGGATGTCAACCAAGAATCTTATATCCAGCAAAATTGAACTTTAGATTCGAAGATGAAATAAAAACCTTCCACAACAAGCAAAAGTTAAAAGATTTTGCAACTTGAAAGCCAGCACTTCTGAACATCCTGGGCAACATTTTTCATGAAGAAGAAGAGAAAAAAATAACAACGAAAATCAACAAAGGGAGATATTAAACTAAGGGAAATACCAACCAGAAGGGAAACCAAATCAAGCTAAAGACCATAATACAAATAAAAATGGATGGGAATAAAAATCACATCTCAATAGTAACCCTGAATGTTAATGGCCTAAACTTGCCAATCAAAAGACACAGATTATCATAATGGATTAAAAGAAACGACCCAACAATTTGCTGTCTCCAAGAAACACACCTCGTAGAAAAAGACATCAACAGACTGAAAGTGAAAGGCTGGGAAAAGTCTTATCACTCATGTGGCCTGCAGAAGTAAGCAGGGGTTTCCATTCTCATATCAAATAAGGTAGACTTTAAACCAAAACTAATCAAGAGGGACAAAGATGGATATTTATTACTACTTAAGGGAACCATTCATCAACAGGATATAACAATCATAAATCTATATGCTCCAAATAATGGAGCACCTACATTCATCAAACAAACTCTTCTCAAGTTCAAGAGTAAAATAGACCACAACACAGTTATTCTAGGGGACTTCAACACACCTCTCTCACCAATGGATAGATCATCCAAACAAAAGCTAAACAAAGAAACTTTAAGCCTCCTTAAAACAATTAATAATTTAGACCTAACGGACATATATAGAATATTTCATCCCTCAGTAAATGAATACACTTTTTTTCTCAGCAGCATATGGCTCCTTCTCCAAAATAGACCATATATTATGTCATAAGGAAACTCTCAGCAAATATAAAAAAAATAGAGATACTACCCTGCATTCTATCAGACCATAAAGGGATGAAATTGGAAATCAATGATAAAACAAGGAATAAGAAAAACTACTCCAACAACTGGAAGCTAAACAACATGCTACTGAATGAACAAGGGGTTGAAGAAGACATCAAAGAGGAGATTTAAAAAATTCCTAGAGGTAAATGAGAACACAGATACATTGTATAGAAATCTCTGGGACACTATGAAGGCAGTAGTAAGAGGAAAATTCATTGCACTGAGTTCATTCCTTAAGAGAAAAAAAAACCAACAAATAAATGACTTAACATCACACCTCAAAGCACTAGAAAAAGAAGAACAGACCAACACCAAGAGCAGTAGAAGACAGGAAATAATTAAAATCAGAGCAGAAATTAATGAAATTGAGACTAAGGAAACCATTCAAAGAATTGACAAAACTAAAAGTTGGTTCTTTGAAAAAATAAACAAAATTGACAGACCCTTAGCGATGCTAACGAAAAGAAGAAGAGAAAAAACTCAAATTACTAACATTTGTGATGAAAAAGGGAATGTCATAACACCTCAGATATACAGAAGATAATTAGAAATTACTTTGAAAACTTGTATTCTAATAAAATAGAAAATATTGAAAACATTGACAGATTTCTAGAGTGGTATGATTTGCCTAAACTGGAACTGGAGGCTATACACTGTAAGCTGCCTGGTACCGAAAACCGGGAGGAAAAACTCTCGGAGGCAGAGTGAAGCTTTTACTACTTTTACTTCTACTTTCTTAGAGCTTAGAGAGGGAAAGAAAGATTTTTAGAGAGAAAGATCTTAGCTTAGAGCTTAGCTTAGCTTCTTAGCTTAGCTTCTTAGCTTAGAGTAAAGAAAGATAGAGCTTAGCTTAGAGAAAGATTAGAGTTTCTTTCTTCTCTCTTCTTTCTTCCTTCTTCTTTCTTCTGTCTTCTGTCTTCCTCAGGAGCCTCGGCCTAACTCTGACCAGTCATTACTTCTTCTATCTGGTTTCTTTTCTGTCTCTTCTGTAACCGCTCTGCCTACGTTCTGGCCGCTCTGATTCTTCTGACCGACCGAGTGACTGCCCGGCTGACTGAATTCTCCGTTCTCCTCACTCGGACCGCTTTCACCCGGTTATATACCTTCAGCTTTTCGGGTGCCTACAGGTGCGTCACATACATATCAGGTGGAACTTATGGCTTCCAGCTAGCTGCAACAGCCCTTCCTAATTAGGGCTCCTTCATATTCCTTCCCTTTAGTTTAAAAAGGTGCTTTAATTCTATTTTCTCTATTTTATTTTTCTATTTTCTTTTATTTTCTTGTCCCCACCTAGCTTTTCACCTTTTATTTTTGAAAGGGTGGATATTTGAGCCCTTTTTGAGAAGGTGCTGTGGCTTTAAGGAAGCCTACTGCTGAGGAGCAGCTAACGCACTTAGTTAAGCACAACTGCATAAGCGGCTTTGACTTTTTTTTTTTTTTTTCCTTGTCTCTTTTTTATTTTTATGGCTTTTTTTTTCTTTATGGCTTTCTTGCCAAAGCTCAATGGCTTTTTTTCTGCATGGTTTTTACCATGCTATTTAATTCTCTATTTTCTTTTAAGCTCATGGCTTTTTTCTTTATACTAAAGCTCAAGGCTTTTTCTCTATATTTTTTATGGCTTTTGGCCGGCTACTCTGCTTCGGCTTTTGGCCGGCTCGCTTCGGCTTTTCGCTGTCTACTCTGCTTCAGCTTTTGGCCAGCTACTCTGCTTCGGCTTAATTCTTAACTGGCTTCAACTGAGTCAGAGGCTCTGCTCTCTTGTTTCTACTCTTTTTGCTGGTCTCAACTGAGTCTGAGGCTATGCTTTTTCTTAGCTTTTCTTCTGTGCCTGCCGAGCCCCGGACGGACCACCATTTGTAAGCTGCCTGGTACCGTAAACTGGGATAAAAACTCTCGGGGCAGAGTGGGGAAAAAGGCACACTCATACATTGCTGGTGGGACTGCAAAATGGTGCAACCGTTATGGAAAGCAGTGTGGAGATTTCTTGGAAAACTGGGAATGGAACCACCCTATGACCCAGCCATCCCACTCCTGGGTCTATTCCCAAAGGACTTAAAAACAGCATATTACAGTGACACAGCTATCTCAATGTTTGTAGCTGCACAATTCACAATAGCTAGGTTGTGGAAAAAACTTAGATGTCCCTCAGTAAATGAGTGGATTAAGAAAATGTGGTATATACGCACAATGGAATTTTACTCAGCAATAAAAGAAAATAAAATAATGGCATTCACAGGTAAATGGATGAATTTGGAAGATATAATGCTAAGTGAAGTTAGTCAGTCTCAAAAATCCAAGTACCAAATGTTTTCTCTGATATATGGAGGCTAGTTCACAGTATTGTTGGATGGGGGTACATAGGAGGATTAGAGGAAAACTAGAATGGTCAAAGGGAAGGGAGGGGAAGGGAGAGAGCAAGGGGGGAGGGAGGGGGAGAAAAGAAAAAAAAAAAGGTGGTTGAATGAGATGGATATCATTTTCCTAAATGCATGATTGAAGACCTGAATTGTACAAATATACTTTGTATACAAACAGTTGTTTGTAAAAAGATGCTATATACGGGCACTATGAATTGTAATTATTATAAATTAAAAAAAAAATTAAAAAAATAAAATAAAAAAAATTCAAATAAACAAATAAGAGAAAGCAATCAAATAAAGAATAAGAGAGAGAGAGCAAAGGAGACACCAGAATAATCTATGGACATGAAACGTTACTTAAACACTTGATGCACATTTTTCTCACCTGTCCAATGGAACCAGTTGTCCTTTTAGCACCTGTGTGGACAGTAAAGGAGGTGGGAAGCACCCAGGGCCCCACCCGGACATGGAGTCCACTTCAGCAAGGCAACTGCGGGCTGACTTCTACCATAAAAACAGGAGATTCATTGGCCTTCTATACTTTATCTAGATAGAATTACGTTTAAAAATATTCTATAATTTCATAATAAATGCTAAAACTTTGTCCTTCATACTGACATTCTTTCTAAAAATGTAGATTTATAATCTCTCTCTCTCTCTCTTTTTTTTTTTTTTTTTTTTTTTGTGGTACTGGGGATTGAACTCAGGGGCACTCGACCACTGAGCCACATCCCCAGCCCTTTCTTGTATTTTATTAGAGACAGGGTCTCACTGAGTTCCTAAGTGCATCACCACTGCTGAGGCTGGCTTTGAACTCATGATCCTCCTGCCTCAACCTCCCAAGTGCTGGGATTACAGGCCTGCGCCACCGCACTTAGCCTTATAATATCTTTTTATTGTAACTCTTGAAGTACCATGTTCTAGATGCATTTGTTGGTAACATAGTGACAAGTAACTATCTAAGATGGAAGATCTAGTTATTGAAATGTCATTTATGCTATTTGTGTAAGATAGATTGTTAAATATCTTTTCCCCATTCAAAAAATTATGAAATTGCATGAGCAACATAACTCACTCTTCAAAATCCATTTCAGCATGGGGGATGTTCTTTTGGGCTTAGTTAATAAATAAGATTAATGTGTGGAGGGAAATTATCTTCTCTTGGATCACATGTTTTGACAATATTTTGTATAAATAGAAATTTAATTTCTTACTCAATGTTTGAACTTTGGCCCCTTTCTGGAACTTGTAACTACAAATTAAAAAAAAAAAAAGAGTCTTTTAAATATGATATACTTGACATTAGTTAGTTTCCATTCTTGGGTACTGGTATGAAGATCATAAATTCATTTCTGGGATTCAGGAGAGCACAGTTGATAAATGAATGAGGATTTAGAAAACAAAACCAGCCTTGCATGTCCAGTGCTTCTAGCTAAGTTGGAGTGCATATGAAGAAGAAAAAAGTTGTCTTTCCTATACCATGCATGCAGAATGGAGATTTGGAGATTGTCCAATAACCCAACACTAACGATGTTCTCGTTTTTCCTCCTGGTCCTAGTGTGTCTCTTGTGATGGACAGTGAACACTGTGTCAGAGCCTGGGGCCCTGGTTCTGCATGCTCTGTCACCTGGCAGGACATTGGTGTCACCACAGCTCTGGGAACCAGCTCAAGGCCAAAAATACAGATTCCTGCCAATCATAAATGGGGAAAAAAATGAAATGTCCTTTGTTGCAAGTATATTCTTCCAAATTTGGATGGTTTATGTCTTTAAGTTTGAGAAATATGGAGGTAGTTGGTGGAAATGATTTTCTTTTTGGAAGGTGATTATTTGGCAAAGTAAGGGTTGCCTTTTGCCTGCCTGGCCACCCCTAACACCCTCTGAGAAATCCTGAAGTTTAGGGTCCACCAAACTACGCTGGACTCAGTTTCACTACCCACTAGCCTCCTTGAGTGAAGATTTGAATTTATGGTTCTGCAAAACAGAACAAAACAATGTATATCATGGGACTTTAATTAGTCACTTGCAACAGTCAAAAGAACTGTTTGAAAATGTAGGAACCTGACTCTCCAATGTCCTTATTTAAACTGGTTCTCTTTTTCAGGTTTGTCTATTAAAGTGCAATTGTGGTTTGGCTTTGGTTCCTCCCTCAAGACTGTTTAGGGGACCTGCGGGGGTGGGACAGTTGCACTAGCATGTTTATCGCAGCACTATTTACAATAGCCAGGAAACGGAAGCAACTGAGATGTCCATGGATGAATGAATAGATAAAGAAAATATAGTGCATACACACCATGGAATATAACTTATCCATAAAAAAGAATGAAACCCTATTATCTATGTAACAAAGGTAGAACTGGAGGACTTTATGTCACAGGACATACATAAAGCATAGAAGGAAAAACTTTGCATGTCCTCACTTATATGTAGAAGCCAAAACAAATTGATTTCATCAAAGTGAAAATAATATGGGCTCTAGAAGCCAAGAAGAGTAGGCCGGAAACGTGATAAAGGGTGTCTGCACGATGGGCACCAGAACACAGTTAGATGGGAGGAGCATGAGTAGTGACCTGCAGCAGGATAGGATGACTGTAATTTAAAACAACGTGCTCTGTACCTTATGTAGAACTAGAAGGCAGGATTTGGAAGCTTCCTATCACAAAGAAATGGTAAATATTGGAGATGGAAATGCTGGTTACCTTGGTTTGATCATTTTGCATTGTATGCATGTATCAGATTCACCTCACTGTACCCATAAATCTGTACAGTTACAAGGACATCAGCAGCGGTGGCAGTAACAACAACAACAATAATAGAAAACGCCAGTGATGAGAGGAAGTGCCTCAGTGGACATGTGGATTGTGAGTTGATGTAGGGTGAGGAGACTCAGATGCAAAGTCTACGGGAAGGGGACTGGTACCTTGTCTTGCTGGAATTTTTTTTCCAAAAGTCTCCTCGCCAGTATGAGGGCTGTCATGTTGGGTGATGTGACCAGAGAACCAGTAGAAGGAGAAAGCATTGTTCCCCAGGGGCCAGCCAGACAGCAAAGGGAAGCTTCTCGCTAATTATAATCGACTCAAGCAATTGCAGTCGCCCCCACTCTTGGCTAGCAATAGAAATTATAGGGGTGAGGGAGGGGTAAGAGCAGACCAATGGCTTGGGCACAGCCTGTTGGGTAGTCATGTCTCATAGAAACAGAGTGGACCAGGGTTTACCAGGGAATGGAAGGGGAGGAGGGATGTTGGCCAAAGGTACAAAGTTTCAGGTAGACAAGAGAAATAAGTTCTGTAGGCCTACTGCACAGCATGGTGACTATAGTTAATACCAGTGAGTTGTACACCTGGAAATTGCTAATAGATCAGATTTTAAATATCTTCAACCCCCAAAATATGTATGCGAGGTAATGAATATATTAATCTGCTTGATATAGACATTCCATATTATATACATATATCAAAATGTCATGTTGTATGCCATAAATATATATATATATATATATTTTTTTCTCATTTCTGACCATTTGCCAATAAATCAATTTTAAAAATAAAACTTCAAAAGACATGATAGCCGGGTGCAGTGGCTCATGCCTGTAATCCCAGCACTTGGGAGGCTGAGGCAGGAGGATTGTGAGTTCAAAGCCAGCTTCAGCAATGGCGAGTCACTTAGCAACTCAGTGAGACCCTGTCTCTAATAAAAATACAAAAAAGGGCTGGGGATGTGGCTCAGTGGTAGAGTGTCCCTGAGTTCAATCCCCAGTACCCCCCCCCCACCAAAAAAAAAAAAAAAAAAGATTACATACTGTTTAATTCTGTTTACAAAGAAAATTTGAAGTGACAAAATCTCAGAAATAAGGACGGATCAGTGGCTTTTAAGTATTAGGGAAGGGGTGAGCTGGTGTTACTTTGAGGGGCATCTTGAGAATGACTTATACTGATAGAGTTGTTCTGTAACTTGACTGACTGTATCCATGTCTGTCCATACTCTCGGTATTTTCTTGTAGTAAAGTTTTGTTAGATGTTCCCACTGGGGTAAGTGGGTGTAGGGTGCGTGGGATCTTCATATTATTTCTTACAACTGCATTTGAATATACAGTTATCTCAAAATAACATTTTTAATTAAAAATGTATGCGACCCCTTTTCCCTCCTTGGACACCTTGAGAAGCTGATAGGGCTTATCAACCAAGTAACACAGTTCAGTGTTGGACATCTTGAATGTCAGACGTGGCTCCACGGCAGGGCTTCCCTACTCTTGCTGATGTAGGCTGTAGTGGTAAAAAGCGAGTCTGAGATGACCTAGCTCCAGCTCATTTGGCTGCTCCAGACTGAGGACCTGACGCCATATTTGGCATAGATCTTGCTGAAGTTTTCCAGTTGGAAAGTCCTTGCCTACAAATCTTAACACAACTTTAAGAAGATTCCTAAGGGATTCTATCACTGGAGTATGGGACATGCAGGTCACATAAATTACTAGTAGGAGGTAAATAGTGTTTTTATTGTACTTCACTTCACCCAATATTAATTGTCTGATGAAATGACTTCATGTTGAATTGGGAGGGAAAACATGAATGTCAAACACCAGGGTAAGCATCTTGTTTGTTTGTTAATCATTGTCAACCCATAAATACTGCCTTCTCCAAATAAGGAATCAGACAAAGGAATCCTGTTTACCATCATAAGAGTTGAAAATTGTGCATTGTGAGAAGGAATCTGCATTGTCCAAATAATCCCAGTTCTGAGCTCTTTGCTGACTAGGCTACAACAAGCACTGAATCCCTGTTCTTCATTCATTCTTGCCACTTCAAGATGTTGGCTGGGGATTGTCTTGGGCTCTCTAGGAGGCCAATGCTTTTTTGTTGGACAAAACACACAACATGGTGAGCATGTCAGACCATGAACATATAATTTCTCACATAGAATACCAGATTTGAACAACTAGTAGCTACCAAACATAAATATTAACTAAATATTTTAACTGTTTCTGAAAATAGACAACAAAATAATGTCTAATGATCATGTTCCTCATATTTTTCTCTTTTATATAGAAAAATAACTATTACCTTTTCATATTGCTGTGAAAATGATCCATTTACATTTAAATTTTAGTGTTCTGTTTCCTTTAACACATTTTAAGTGATTTATCTTGGTAATACATTAGATATAAATATTTAATTCTCTTCCAGTTCTAATACTAAATTCAGGAACAAGAAAAATATATTTGCATCTATATTTTTATGAAATTTATTGAAATTTTCAGAAGTCTACTAATGTTTCATGTAAGAGACAATTCTTGTGTTGCACAAAGATTATTTCTACCTTCACCCATTTGCTTCTAGTTTCCCTTGTCCCAATATTAGATTTATGGATTCAATATCAGTGAGCTTTGAAAAAGATATACCTATAAATATTATTAATCCATATATCAGGGGTTTTAAATTCCTCATATAGTCATCAAACAATCAATTATCAAGCCATTTCTGTGTGATCAGAAGAAAAAAAGCTATTGAATCTATAATATATTTAATAAGTCTCTCAAAAATAATTTAGAGGTCCCCAGAACACCAAAGAAGAAAAAAAAAAAAAGCCTGAAATGGATAATCTCATCTTTCTAAATCACAAAATATAACAATTTTGAAACTCCAAAAATGTTTAAGATATATATGAAAGGCAACTTTATTTCCTTCCAAATTAAAATCTTGCAAACAAGTTTATTATAAAGATTAACTTACTTCATAGGCCTGAATAACACCATTAAAGTAATAAAAGCCTTTATTGAATTATCCCCCACGAGCAAGAACAAAGCAATAGTATTCTACCTCAAGACATTCACAAGTTTTAACAGAGCAATCGGCCTGGTCATCTTTGAAGTCTAATTTGCTTTTGAAGAGTTTATAGACACAAAACGTTAAATGCTGCTGACATTTAGAAAGAAATTTAATGGTCAATAGGAAACAACAATGAAGATGTTGTTGAAGCTTGTTCCATTAAATGCATATGATGATATTTTAGTGATTAAGTGCCTCATGGAACATAGATTATTATTTTCTTTTGAGTGGGTTGCCTGTATTTCTTCATCCTTGATACTGGGATGAAGGGGATCTGTTAACTTTGGAGCTGATGTTAATCCTTGCAGTATCTTTCCCATAAAGTTCAAATTGTTTTGTAAATACTGTTTTCCAGCTGCTCCAGTTTTCTGACCCATTAATCTGAAAGCCATCTTGTGTCTTCAGTAAGCTCACAATTTCTCCTTAAATATAAGTAATAACAGCACTTATCTCTCTGAGTCCCTGTGAGTATGAAATGAGTTAATTTATTTAAAGTGCCTAAAACAGTGTCAGATACATGGCAAAACCAAGATGCCACTGCTTTTCTCATTACTGTCCAATTAAACCAGAAAACCAAGGATATGCATATAACAAAGCAACATTCTCCCAAAAGCGATTAATCTAAAACATTACCGGGGCAAACAAACAAACAAAAAAAGTATTAGGTGACCTCTATCTCATCTTCATTCTAATCTCAAAATACATGACTATTTATATAGTATTTGCTTTCATTTTGGTTTCCCGGAAAAACTTGGAAATCAGAACAATCTGTTTTCCATCTTGTCATTTCTATTTACTAGTTGTGTGACCCTAGTAAAGTTAATATTTCTAAGCTCCGCTTTATTTAGCCGTAAAAGACGAACAATACTCTCTTAATGGGGTTGTTGGTGAAATCCAAGAAAATAGTTTGTGTAAACACTTCACACATAACGTGGCTTATCATAGGTTTTTAGTAATTATTGCTTTTCCATACTTATTTACTTGTTTTCAAAATTGGTGATCTGAAAATAAGGATGACTTTGGTAAGATAGTGCAACAGGCTAATATTTAATCTGGTCTCAGTTACTTAAAGTAACCAATCTTATAATGACGAATCAATTATTCCAATTTTCCTATTAGTTCAGAGAGAATTTTGCATAAAATTTTGAGACAAGGAAAGAATCGTGACCTTTTTATTCTTTGTTCTTACTTAGTGCAAACGTGAAAGAGTTGCCTTAAATGTTTTCAGAAAATTTAATAATAAACCTTGTTATTTTCCTGAGAAACCCTTATTGGTCACTTTTACCTAAGTCATAGAAATGTCATATATAAAATAACTACAAATATTTGAGTTTATCTGGGAAATAATTCCAAAACTAAACTCTATTTTCTATGTTATCAAAGGAATACTTATGTATGCTTAAGAAACTTAGAAAAGTGTTAAAAAAAAAGAGAAAAAAAGATCAATCAAAATCTCACATGCAATAAGAATCATCACCATATTTTCATTATTTCTATTTTTATGCAAAAACATCCAGTAAATTTTCAAATATTCACAAACTTATCTCACATTGAAAAGATTGCGGACTGTGGCAAACTTCACAAAGGGGCAGAATTTTGGAATAAGCGGGTACATGAAGCATGGGGATGATCTAAGGTGTTGGGCTCCATTCCTTGGGTGAGTGACTGACAAAGGCACATCAAAGCCATCTCAGGCAACAGAGCCACCCAGCATGCTGGCTGGATGAGCCAGGTACGTGAAGTCACATTGAGGAACCTATCATTTCCCAGAGTTTAGGTCTACCAGCTTACGGAAAGATGGCACATAGCCAAAGTTAGTCTTAAGCACAACTTAAATTGCCTGAAAGAAGAGGGGGGGTGTTGGGTGAAGGGCAAAAATCACACCGGTGACAACCGTGCAGCCAAGAGATTTGTTCACCAGCCTTTATGGCTGGTTGGAGGTCAAAGAGGTGCAGCTAGAGAGGAGACAGGGAGAAGGGAGTGTGCAAGCTCTGAACAGAAGGTGGGTGCCTGGTTGTGCCAGCTGTGGTCTCTGGAGCTGTTGGCTAAGGCAGCTGCCGTCGGGCTGGAGGCTGGAGCTGTTGTCTCCGGCAGCTGCCATCGGGCTGGAGATGGTGGGTCTAAGGCTGGTGCAGTGGCTGCCTCCTCTCAGCAGGGATGAGCTGTTATGTGTGAGCTCCGGATTGATGGGAGCTCAAATAGGGATTTCTGGTGTGGGGGGATGTACCACAGCGACCTTTAACGCTATTGGCTCTTTGCCTGTGGAACAGAGCGACCTTTAAGCCCATTGGCTCCTGCCCAGGGAAAATGAAACAAAGTTGCTTGGGGGAGGGTGGCCCATCAGCCCAAACCTATCTATCAGGAGGGGTCACTGAAATTTTCATGACTTAGTAAAGAATAGCTCCTGGCTTCCCAGCACTTCTCCAACTCACATCAAACACCCACACTTCGAGTGGAACTGTGTGCTCAATCTTCCAAACCATACCCATACATCATTCTGTCTTTCTGATTCCTTCCCCCTCTTTTGCATACAGAACAAAAGTGAATTTTCAGAATTTAAATATGTATATGAAGTGGATTTATTACATTGCGCTTCTTATACCTTTAAACGTTTCCAACAGAAGGGACTTACATTTAGAATTAAGGCTGACTGTATGGTTATATTATTAGACATTTGACTAAATAGATATCTATATCTATATCTATATCTATATCTGTATCTATATCTTCATTTCCTAGAAACTCTTCCTCCAGGCTTTCATTGGAAGATTCTTTAGAAAAATAAACTCAGGGTTCTTCAATTTGTTGTGCCTTTTCTATTATAAATACTTCCATAATTATTACAAGTTTAGGGGATGGTGCTGGGTTTTCTGGGTAATGGGATATTCACCACCTTCGCAGAAGGAAGAGCCCAATAGGAGAAATACAAAACACATTGAGAATTGAAGAGCTTCAGTAGGCTTTAAAACTTGGCAAATTCTAACGTACTGATATGGGTAGGAAGATTTGGAGGTACTTTGTCAGGTGCCGGACATTTTTTTTCCCCACAATGTTCTTCTCCCACTTTTCTAGTAGAAACAAGAAATCTGGCCAACCAGAAAGTGTTCTGAGTATTTGCATGGCTCATTGGAATGGTTAATTTGAATTGTCAACTAGATTGGATTAAGAGATGCTGATGACTAAGAGGCTTCTGGGTGTGATGAGCATGTGTCTAGGAATGATTGGCATGTGGGAGAGTCAGCTGAAGTGGAGACCCTTCCTATGCATGGGCAGCACTGTCCCACAGGATGGGTGCTTGGATAGAATAAAAGTTGGAAGAACAAGGAAGCAGCAGCAGATGCAAGCTGATTCTTCTTGAACGGGTTCTTGATTGCTGCCGTGATCATCTGAGGATCTCAGACTCTGGCTTCTTCACTCTTCCAAGGCAGACTCTGCCAGTGCGTCTCCAGAAGCCTTTGGTCTGGGATTAGGGTAGCACCTTAGATCCCTCTAGTTCTGAGGCTTCAGCCTCTTGGACTGTGCAGCTACTGGCTCTTCCAGCTCTCCAGCCTGCAGACCGCCATTGTGGACTATCCAGCTTCTGGTCACCACCTAAGCTAACCTAATAAATCCCCTTTTTATAATCATACTTCCTCTTGATTCTCTTCCTCTAGGGAACCCTGACTAATACAGTCATTAAGAAATTCTTTCATTAAATATGGAAGAATTTTTATAATAAAACTTAGGGTAGGAAAGGAATATAGTGAAGCCAAGGCTTTATTTCATAAGGAACAAATTTAAAGTCATTAGCCATAGAAAAATACAAATTAATTTTGGAAAAAAATTAACCTCCATGGTGTCAAGCTGTATTTGATTACAGATATATTAAAAAATATCAGCCATGGCCTGAAGAGAGAGCACCACCATATTTCTCTCCCCCTCTCTCATCCAATCCAGAGATCATCCTAGGAGAGGAGGAGAGTCGTGCCCATCTGGCAAACATCTGAGATACCCCAAGTCAGCCCTAGGGAATGGATGTTAACTTCTCAAGGAAGGAAGGAATGGGAAGGACTTCAGAGGGGAAACCTCAGAGGAGGAGGAAATGCAGAAGCTGCGAAATGAGGAAGGACATGTGGAATTAGCAGTTAGGCCTCTACCTTTGTGGGACCCAAAAGAGTTTATGGGCTAAACTAGAGGCATGGCCTTTCCCTCCCTGAGCTCTGCAGGGTTAGGATGCCAAGTTAATTTTGTAGTTAAGAGCAGTTTCAATCTCCTCTGCCATCCAGTGTGTTGTGATCTTGATAAGGAAGAGTAGATGGAATTTGGGACAGAAAAAAGAGTAGTTGGCCCCGATTCACCCCTTCACAAAGACATGTGGGGAAAGAAGAGGGGGGCATTCCTGCTTTCTCAATCAGCAAAGAAAGGAACAGAGACCCAACTATAAACCGGGGTCAGGATTGGGGCAACAGAAAATTCTCCCTGCTTTTATTTTTCTGATGATCTATGGAAGACCATGAGATGGATCAGCAACTGCTAATTATTAAACAGGTGGTCACAAAGTTAATTTCGGGAGAGAGGGGAGAGAAAGGGAGAATAAATACATTTAGCCATAAACAAAAACATCCTGTCTTTATTAATAGATGAAGCGTCCAGAATGCCAGGGGCAAAGGTCAGATATTGAAATGTAAACACACCTCCAAGCTAGGACGTTTGGTAGAGAGATAAAGTGGAGGTAGTTGGAAGTTTTCCTTCTGAATTGCAACTCATATGGCAGAAGGCAGGTTGTTTGGGGAAATGTCTTTATTTCAAGCATAGGACAAATAGAGATTGTATTTCTACTGACTTAACCACTTTATAATTTAATGTTACTTTGCACATTAGAAATGTTAGCAAGATAAAATAGACAGAGATGCTTGCTATTGCACAGAGAGGAAATATTGTGTATCAAAGTTGCACCAAGTTCCTCATTTGGAGCAAAAAAGCAGATTCTAGTTTGCTTGTGTGTGTCTGTGTGCAAACTGTTCTTTGGAAAATGGCCACTTGTAATTTCTTTACAGCAAACTCTCAGCTCTTTTAAGATACACCAGAGACAGTTCAGTTATAAGCCTAAGATTCAGAATGCTTTTTGTCCCATTAGATGATGATTTCAAACTGCATTGGTGGTCCCCTAATGGGCACCAAAAGGACCCATTTTGAGTTCCGATGGAGTTTGTTTTGTAATATCGGTGTGGATAGAACCCTCAAAGCCAGCTGCCTCTAAACATCCTCTGGATGTGATAGGGGCCACGTGCTCTCCTATCAATTACAGGGTATGTCTCAAGTTCCCATCTACAGTATCAAACACCTATGCAAAATGTTGCCCTGACCTAAAAAGGAAAATGCACTTCGAAGAATCAGATGTTCCAAATCCTTTGTTGACAGTCGTCAGACCTTACCTACACCTCAAGGTTTTTTTTTGTTTTGTTTTTTTTTTTGCAAAACAAATTTCAACATGGAAGTCACATTTTCACACCCTAAAGAACAGTTTGATGCACTTCTCAAAATCAATGTACGTAAGTCTAGTAGAGACTTCTTTAATATCATAGAAGTGTGACTCTTGATAATATAGCTCAGGAGCCTCAGTGTAATTATAGTCCAAGTCAATGCTGTGTGTATTTGAATTTTACTATGTGTAGGCCTACTTGGCTGTCCGGATTGGCAAAATCAAGGCAAAATTGGTAGGTACTGGTGTACTTAATTGCCGTGTTTACATTGGTGCTTGTATATTTGTTAACACCTCAATCAGAGCTTATGCTAGCACATGTGGTGATTTTGTGCAAATTAGAAAAGACATGTCTTCTAGGGGGACTAATTATAAAAAGATGGCATTCTTATCTCTGATTGGTGTGTATCACACCGTCTTCTCTGATCTTTGGCTTGGCTTGGCCATACTGGCTCTGCTGAGGTGTTCATTCACGTTCCTTTGAATCTGCAGTGTTTTCCTACCCTTTACTGCTGAGGAAACTGAAACTCAGTGAATTTGAATAACTCAAGGACGTGCCTTTGTAGATGGTGTACCAGGCACTGAATCACAAGCACGTTTCACATTGCTTCACGCGAGGCAATCCTGCCTTTCTGGTCCCTGAATTTAGTGTGATTGAAGCCAGAACTGAGATGACTGGAATATTAATATTCAGTATCATTTTTATAATGTCACAAAAAATTATCTGCTCTTGTGATACTGAGTAGATTTCCTGGTACATCACTGAAAAGATTAATGGGATTAATTTAAATTCAGGTTCAATAAACATTTGTTGAACACTAGATGTAGCAAGTGCTAATTGGTCGGGGAGATAAAAAGACAGTTCAGACAAGCAAGACCCCTTCATCAAGCAAGTCCTGTGCAGCAGAGATGGAGACAGACACAAAAGGCTGATTTCCCTCAAGGCAGATTTTATTTCCCAAAGATGGTCACAACCACGCCTTCTGTCGCAAATGCTGTTCCACAATATGAGCTTGCTGTTCCCGTATTGAGGTGTAGCGTCTTTTCACCCTGTCCTGGAATCTGGGTGGGCCTTGCCTGTCTTTGACCAGTAGAATACAGTAGAAGAGGCTGAGGGGCTTCTGAGGCTGAGTTGTAAACTGTTGAGGAACTTCTACTTGGTTTACCGCGGCCCTGTCTCTTAGAGCTGTGAGCCACCAGATAAAAGCCAGCAACCAGCCGGGCACGGTGGCGCATGCCTGTAATCCCAGCACTTTGAGAGGCTGAGTCAGGAGGATCGCAAGTTCAAAGCCAGCCTCAGCAATGGCGAGGCACTTAGCAACTCAGTGAGACCCTGTCTCTAATAAAATACAAAAAAGGGCTGGGGATGTGGCCCAGTGGTCTAGTGCCGCTGAGTTCAATCCCTGGTACCAAAAAAAAAAAAAAAAAAAAAAAAAAAAAGAAAGCCAGCAACCCTAACTAAGGTGACCATGTGGCCAGAAGTCTGGCCTCCTGGAGAGGCCTCCTGCAGTTGCTCTCATCACAGAGGTAGGACTGACGTCACTGTAACTCAGGCACAGCTGCGTGGAGGGAGTGACTTTAGAGAGGGTTTTAGCTCTCAGCCATCCGGAGTCCCATCCTTACATTCCTCATAGCCTGACACAGAGTGAAGATAGCCTGTCCCCACTGTGCCTCGTCCATTCCCACGGGACCCAAGAGGGATTGAAAATGGTTGTTAGTTTATACCATTAACTTTGAGATTGGTTTTCAGCAAATAGTAACAGACACATTCTCCTAAGATGTGTCTTCGGTTGTGTGAGGCTGGGGAATACTGTCAGGGCATGGGTGCAATATAGAAGCACATTTTTCTTTCTTTTTTTTTTTTTTGCTCTTGAGGTTTATGCAGCACTTTTTGTAAAGTGGGAACAAAAAGAAGATGAATAAACCAATTTACCTAAAGGTCATATTTCCCAAGAGGTTTCTAACTTTAGAAAAACTATAACAGTATTTTCTCAAACCGAACAAAAATATACATAAAGTGTTTTAAAGGAAAGAACACAGTATGTTTCAGGACAAATGAGCATTTCTTTTTTTTTAATCCCAAGATGCTGTCTCCTTGATGTTTCAAACACTTTCAGGAGATGAGGAAGAGACTGTTATTACTTTCATTATATATTATTTGGTGCCTGACTTGTATTTGATCCAGGATAGGAAAACCTCTCTTTCTACCCTCAGGGTGTACAATTTAAATCAGAGAGACATCATAAGTGTCTGTGACAGAACACAGAACATTTCTGGTTTCTTTATGCTGATTTAGAAGTTTTCAAACAACCTAATCACCAAAATGTAAAGATATCAAGTAAAATGGGAAGCAATGACAGACCTCTCTCCAGAGTTTCAAGTCTTTATTTCAACAGGATAACTCTTTATTTTCAGTTCTTCATAAAGAAGCCAATTGCATGCTCCATAATAGTTATAAGAATTACGAGATGCTGAGTTCAGTAATGTGCTCAGAATAGTTTAAATGAATGTTAAAAAAGTCCTTCTTTGCATTCAGCTGTATGCATGTTAGGAAAAAATAAAAACACTATAAAATCTACTAATTAGATTCAAGGCCAAACTGAATTAGTAATAAGGCTGAATCACACATTATGATAAGGAAATGTGGTTTTATTACTTTACAATGAAATAAAATAACTTCTGCAGTTAGAAAGCTATTTCCAAGTACAACTATTTTTTTTTTTTACTAAATGGATAATTTATAACTTGCATCATTGATCAGCTGACCCTCCTGCATCTGCTGAGAACTCACATTTGCTGAGAATTCAACAAACATGCAGTAAATGACAACCTTGGGCCCACTTTCTGATCTAGGGGCTGTGGAGAATTCCAGAGAAAACAATCACTATGTCCTTATCTCCAGGAGCTAAATTCTGATTGAAAAATTAAGAATCAATTACTTCAGAATACAGAATAGTTTATCATTCTACTCTGTGCCATAGGAACTCTGAAAGTAGTGCCCTGACTCCAAGTAGGAGAGCAGACAAAACTTGGATTTATGAGCAGGTGGAACTCTATTTGGACAATTAGATATAAATTTTATTTTATTTTTCCTTCTGTATCATAACAGATGGAGAAGAACTATCTTTTGAGATATTTAAAAGGGTAAAGTTTGCTGGGCACGGTAGTGCGTGCCTGTAATCCCAGTGGCTCGGGAGGCTGAGGCAGGATGATCTGGAGTTCAAAGCCAGCCTCCGCAACACGGAGGAGCTAAGCAACTCAGTGAGACCCTGTCTCTAAATAAAATGCAAAATAGGGCTGGGGATGTGGCTCAGTGGTCGAGTGCCCCTGAGTTCAATTCCTGGTACCCCCCCCCCCAAAAAAAAAAAAAAAACAGTAAAGTTTGGTTCAGACATCTAAATTTTAAATGACGTAACTGAAACTCCCTGAATTAATGAGAATTTTAGAAATGTTTAGAATCATCATACACACATACATCTTATGCAGTATGAATAGTATTCATGTTAAGTATCATCAGATGTTGACAACAGGGTTGATTTGCATTTCTAGTGAGTTTGATTGAGTTTGGGGGCTGTCCATGGGACACGATTGAGGAGAAAAACAGTAGGCTTAGACTCAACCAAGGAATTTGCATCCTGATGCTACTCTTTACTGGATCTGTGGCCAATAAAGCCATTTAAACCTCTGCACATCAATCTGAGTTAATAAGAAGTCTAAATCACATAGTATGATGGGAAAATGTTTTTTTTTTTTTTTACTTTAAAGTAAAATAAATAACTTTGGCTATTAGAATATGGTTTTTAAGTACAAGTAAGAAGATCTCTCATTAAAGTTTTCCCATCTGGCAAAAATACTGATGATAATGGCCACCTCGGGGAATATCTGTGAGGGTTAAATGATTTGAAGCAAATAAAAGAATTTTAAGACAAAATTTGACATACAACTTTAGGATATCATAATGATCCTTTAATTTTTTTTTTTTCTAGAGGCAGTAAGGAAAAAATGAACAATCTTATTCTGGAAATAAGATTCCCTGCTGGTGATAATATCAAACCAATATAGAGAGACTGGCCACTTGCTAATTCTCCTTCTGGAGAGCTCTGTGACTATACCTGCAGGTCCTTGTGAATGATGCTAAAAAATAATTCAACGTTTTTGAGTTGTTGTCTTAAAAAATGGGCTTTAAGTCACAATAAAATATTTGGTTACCCAACATGATTTCTAAGGAGTTATTTTATTTTATACACACACACACACACACACACACACACACACACACGTATATATACATATATATGTACATATATATTTAAATTTATTTGTTTTTTAATTTTAATTTGTTATATATGACAGCATAATGCATTACAATTCATATTACACATATAGAGCACAATTTTTCATATCTCTGGTTGGACACAAAGTAGAGTCACACCATTCACGTCTTCATACATGTACTCAGGGTAATGATGTCCATCTCATTCCACCGTCTTTTCTACCCCTATACCCCCTCCCTTTCCCTCCCTCCCCTTTGCCCTATCTAGAGTTCATCTAATTCTCCCATACTCTCCCAACCACATTATGAGTCAGCATCTTTAAATCAGAGAAAATATTCGGCATTTGGTGTTTTAGGATTGGCTAACTTCATTTAGCATTATATTCTCCAACTTCATCCATTTACCTGCAAATGCCAAGATTTTATTCTCTTTTAATGCTGAATAATATTCCATTGTGTATATATACCACAGTTTCTTTATCCACTCATCTACTGAAAGGCATCTAGGTTAGTTCCATAATTTAGTTATTGTGAATTGTGTTGCAATAAACATTGATGTGGCTGTGTCCCTGTAGTATGCTGTTTTTAAGTCCTTTGGGTATAGACTGAGGAGTGGGATAGCTGGGTCAAATGGTGGAGGAGTTCTTTTCTTAAAAAACTAGTAAAGGTTTTAGTTTCCATACTGGCAGTCAGTGAGTATTGGAGGGGAAAAAAGCAAAATTCCCAAACAAAATGACAGAGTTGTTTTCAGGGCCTCCAAGCCCACTGGGTCAAATAGTTTGCTTTGACCTATATCATTGTAATTGGCTTATAACTCTATCTGGACTTCCGTTTCTACCCTTGGGGATCTCCAAGAGGGGACACATCACACTCTGGGGGCTGTTTCGTGTTTTTTCAAGTTGCCTTAAAGCTAACTCTGTGCAAAAGCAAAGGAACTTCCCATGGTGGCCTTGGGCTTCCTGACCCATGTTCGCAGAAGCATTTTACCCAGGGCCTTTCAAAAATTACAAGGACTTTTAGGTTTTTCTTTGGGTCTTTCTTCTTCCTCGACCTTGACCCTTGAAGAGTGACGTTTGATGTTTGTTTGATACTCCAGTGCTGCAGCAGAAAGTTCAGTGCCCTTCATAACCTGGACCCACCAAGCCTCTTGGTGGTTCTCTTGATGCAAGCCCAACCATTTCTGCACAAGGAGCAGTCTCCTTCGCCCACTAGCTGTGCTCTCGTTTCATGCTTGGCTCAGGCTGAGCTCTGGGCTGGGAATGCCTTTCCATTCTCTTCCTCTTCTTTGCAGAGTCAACGTGTATGCCTCTTCTCCATTCTAAAAGTGCCTGTCGCCTTTACAAAGTGTGTTCACTTACGCCTGGGCGGGGGTGGTTATAATTATGCCATAGAACATTAGAGGATCTTCTGGAAGAATAATTATCACAAAATTCATTAAATCATGTGTTAAGGTATCTGTTTTGCACAATAGATTGTAAGCATCTTGAAGACAGGACATTTTTTCATCAATTCCTATCTTTTCCTTTCGGGACTTTTTGGCACTAGAGATGCACTAGATGCTTCCTAGATACTAAATGACAGTGTTTTGACATTTATACTGGTGTGTCAAAAGAAAAAAATGCACCCACTCTTGTACTGGTAAAAGAGCAAGGGGACCTGGGGTCAGGGGCATGAAGGATTGTGAGAATCTGAAACTGGAGAAGCGCAGGTGTTCTCACTCGACTGGGTCCATCCGTTCGCCTGAGGCAGTGGACCCTCACGGTCAAGAGCATGGGGCTATCTGCTGGACTGCTGGAATCCCAGCTGAGTCTCTTCCTTGCTGTGCAACCTTAGGTATCATATTTAAAAACCATTGCACCTTGGTTTCCTTGACTATAAAATGGAGTCAGTGCTGTTACTAGTTACTAGTGTGGGCGTAGGAAACAGAAACAGCAAAACTTAGTGTTGAAAGACAACCCTTCCTCATAGGGCTGGTATGATTCTAATGGGCTAATTAATACAACCAAAGCATGTTTAAACAGGCCTGACACATAACAAGTATTACATAGAAGAGTCAGCTATGTGGAACTCAGTGGAGATGGGGACCACTCACTGATCCAAATGTTGAGGGTCCACTCTGTGATGGGCAGTGTTTCAGGTAAAATGAACCAATAAACGAAATAGGATATGTGTTATCAAGAACATCAGAAAATGGGGAGGAGGGATAGAGATGGTCAGAGAAAACCAGAGAGATAGTTTGGGCAAAATTGTTCTAGATAGGAGATCAGTGAGTACTCAGACCCAGGCAGAAACATGGTGGGGGCTGGAGGACTGGCTAGCCAGAGTGCCCCCGGCATGCAGAGGGGGTGGAGAATGGTGAAATGTTTGGTTGCACGGGGCCAGAGGCTGGGTCCTGAAGGGCATAGATGACCTTGTCTTTACTCTGGCTGGAGGGACGAGATCTCATAGGTTTAAAAGACTCCCAACAGATCCAAGGACCAGAGGCAGGAACATGAGATTTGAGGCTATTGTATTAACCCAGACCCTGGAACTATTTGTTTCCTGCTAATTTAAAACAAGATGCATAACGAACAAATATCACATTTGTTATTTATTAGTGTTTATTAATATTTTTCATTTCTTTCTCCCTTTAGACAATTCATCGGAAACTAATTTAGTCACTAAAGCCCCCATTCTTCATTTTTTCTGGTCTTAATAATTAAGATAGCTGGGCACGTTGGCACCCATGTGTAACCCAGCACTTGGGAGGCTGAGGCAGGAGAATCGCGAGTTCAAAGCCAGCCTCAGCAATGGTGAGGCACTTAGCAACTCAGTGAGACCCTGTCTCTAATAAAATACAAAAATGGACTGGGGATGTGGCCCAGTGGTCAAGTGCCTCTGAGGTCAATCCCTGGTACCACCACACACACACACACACACACACACACACACACTATATATATATATATATATATGCATATATATATGTAAAATAATTAAGATGTCTGCTGCATGGTCTTCCTTTCACACTGTCTCTGATACCTTACTTTGGCACTTTATGTGCAATTTAAGCAAGAAGCCAAATGCTAACAGCTGTCTATCATCAGATCACCACCGTCTTTGAACTGAACTCTGCAGGCGTGGTGGCTGGTCATCAAATGCCAGGCATGTTCTGAATGCCTTAGGGTAACTTCAGATTTTACTACAAATTGAGGTTGGAATAGCAGTATGTTTTTAATACCATTTATTTCTTTTCCATTTTGCATTTTCCTTTGATAATGTAACCTGTTTCTTTTTTCTACAATAAAGCTACTGCCTTTGAATAACTTACTCATCCTTCTATCTAAAAAAAATTCTCATTGGTGCATAATAGTTATCCATAATAGTGGAATTCATTGTGCCATGTTCGTACACACAGAGACCATGATTTGATCAATATATTTCCTAAAGCACCTCCTTTCCCCTCCTGCCTTCTCTCCCCATGAGCTCCTTCCTCTGCCCCACTGGTCTCCTTTCTGTTTTCTCCTCTGTTCTTCCTGGTACTTCCACCATTTTTTTTTTTTTTTTTTTTTCTCCCTCTTTCTGTTCCTGAATGTAACTATGGATTGCTGTCTCACTTTTTCTTCAGGATACTTCCATAAGCTTTCCTCATTAGCACATTTTTTATTCTCTGTATTCATATTCTATTTTTTGAATGCCTTCAAACTAGCTTACATGATGGATACTTGCTTGACAAGTCCTAATACAAATAGTCACAAGTAGATTTTCATGGCCTCATGTCACATTGTTCAGCATCAACAAATATCAGATGATAGTTACTGTGGTGAAGCACTGACCTTTCCAATGGCCAGTGACAAACAACTCACGATGACCTTTGTCCTTTACTATTTATCCAGACTGTGAATACTGGTTTAATCATGAGAAATGTTTATTTTCCCACCCGAGTGTGTATACAGTTATGCTACTATACTGCATTGCTATTTTTTAAAATATCAACTGCTGAATAGAGACCAAAAGAAGGAAAAGAGCTGAACAGTTACTGTTTATAAAGCTTCTGGAAAAGCTGATGAAAATAAAATGGCTTTAAATATGAAGATCAGGAAGAGTGAGCCCATTTTATAGACTAATATTGATCATTCACAGATGATGAGCTGTGGGGATGTAGCTTAGTAAAGCCTCAGCTAAATGTCTAAGCAGAAGTCAAGAGGGAGGCCTAGAAAGTTCTATTGACTTCATTCTTTATGGCCACCAACAGCAGAATCTCAAGTAGCTGTGCAGAAGGGGACTGGTTTCAGACTGCCATGATTAGCAAGTAAGGCAAGTTAGATGCAGAAGCAGTCCATCACAGTCGCTTTGATTCCACAGAGATCATGCAAAACCCAGTTACGTCCATGATGCTTGGGAAGGGGGATGAAAGATAAAAATAGAAGAAGGAGCAGGCTAACATGGAACCTCTCACTCACTGTGGTCAAGTTCACTCAGCTCTTTAAAAAAAAAAAAAAAGGCACTGCTCCTTGCTCATATACCATGTTTCCTTTAGAAACACCTACCTATCAGCTACAACTGCTCCTTTCTGCACTGGAAGGAGGCACACTGTCTTAATTTTCTAATTCAAAACAACTGTTAGCCTGTGAGAGATTTCACACAGGTGCTTCAATTACAAATGGTTTTATAAGGATCCTGCTCTCTGGGGGAGGGTGATGAAGGTGACAATTTCACTTTCAAGTCGTTTCGCTGACACAGTGGTTGGGACCTGTGGGATGAGTTGGTTAATAGCAGTTTTCTTCATCTTCACAGCACAGACAGGACAGGTCAA
Organism: Tamias sibiricus; assembly: GCA_025594165.1. Taxonomy (NCBI): domain Eukaryota; kingdom Metazoa; phylum Chordata; class Mammalia; order Rodentia; family Sciuridae; genus Tamias; species Tamias sibiricus. The sequence continues at coordinate 132,801,724 of CM046668.1, read as the reverse complement.
TGGTGCCTGGCTTCTGGTTTCTAGTCAGATTTCAGTAAGGTTGTTGGATGGCTTCAGGCAAACATTTTTCATTAAAATAATCTATATTTTGTGTGTGTGTGTGTGTGTGTGTGTGTGTGTGTGTGAAACAATAGCAAAAGCAAAACAAAAAAATCCTGAGAAATAAGAGCCCAGTGCAGTGACATTTGCCTGTGAGCAATGAGTAACATTTTCCCTGGCTGAGAAAGGCAGATAATTTCACTTTACATCAGGGAATTTCATCTTTTCTAACATCTAGAATTACTGATCTGGGACTTTGAAGCAATTACTGAACATTTACAAGTATATTTTGTTAGCCTAAACTTCTTTCCTTTACTCCAGAGGCAAACCTTCAATGTTCTGGGATTTGTATCCCCTGATATCTTACAAGCTCAGCTGCTCCATAATGAATTACCCTATTTTATTTCCTCTCTCAGTTATGGTCCTGTCACTCACTCCAGCCAGAACACATCCAATTGATGAGGTCCTGTAGACTCTTTTACTATTTCTAAAAACTGTCCATTCCTCCTGATTGTCCGTTTCCCATTTGTAACCTCAAACACCGACGAGCATTTCTGAGTGACTTCACATACCAGCCATTGAGGAGGTTGCAGGAGAAACAGCTGAAGGCTGGATTCATCCCATCTGAATAAGAAAACTCTGATCTTTCTCTCTCACAGACTCCACCTTGTCCACAAAAGTCACTCTAAAATATAGACACATTATTCTTAAGCTTCAGATGTGCTCTACATCATCTATGAGATGAAATCTGTTAACTCTCCTCTCGTCTTCCTCCCATACCAAGCATGTCTCCCCTCTCAGACCTTAATGTTCTTTATAGTTTCCATATTCCTTTTTCATCTTCATATCAAAGAAAGTAAGTGCTTACTTTTCTGTTATTTCCTGTCTTTTGTTGATTTTTTCCCTTTATTTCTCAATGCATTTTAATGGTTTTACCTAATATTTAATTTAAAATCTTAAAAACTCACGTCGGCATCACAACTTTCCTTTGGAAGAAAACCTAGTTTGTATTTTCAAAAATCATGAATATACTTTGTATACAACCAGAGATATGTAAAAATGTGCTCTATAAGTGTAATATGAATTGCAATGTATTCTGTCATATATAACAACTCAGAATAAAAGAAAAGGAAAAAAAACCCACAAATAAATGGAAAAAAAACTTGTGAACTCTGTGTCTCTTATCACACCTGTTTCTGTTTTCCAAGATTTTATCTCTGCTTTGTTTTTAATCCCCAATTAGAGCTTGATATTGTCATGTGGCTGCTTTCTCCTCACATTCATCACAGTTTTCCTTATTCTTTTACCTACATCTGAGCTCTGATGGGCCTGTGCTTAGGTGTCTCAGAGTCTTTTAAATCTGAGATCTGGACTGAGGGAAGCCTTCTCCTGCCTCATCGTCTGTGTACATGTGCTTCCGGTCTGTGCACATGAGCTTCTGGTCTGTGCACATGAACTTCCGGTCTGTGCACGCGAGCTTCCTTTCTGGGCACAGGAGCTTCCCATAGGTTCCTGTTCCTCCCCTCATCCTTGCTTCCTGCAGCTGTGGTTCTACAGAATCGCACCTTCCTGGGGGAGTTTTGCTGCAGGTCCCTGCATTGCCTGGATCAGGGCGTGGGTCCCTCTCCAAGCCCTTCCATTGCTGAGATCAGCCCTGCTTGCCAGGATATTCGCATTATCCCTTTCATCTTTTCACTCTTGAGTTCCTGTTCATCCCTGATGTCAGTACCTGGAGATTTCCCTTATGTTCTTATACATCAATGGTTCCTTTAAAAATAATCATTTTATCTTTTTCCAGGATTTCTAGAGGTCTCATTGCTCGAGGACATTCAGATTATTTGGTCCAGACGGTTGTCATAAACAGAAGCCTAAACCTTCCTGTCTTCCTTCCTTCCATTTTTCCCCCATCTTTTTGAATGCCATAATTTGTTCTCTAAAAAGGTGATTTGCACATGTGAAAGGAATTGGTAGATACCTCTAAACTTGAGCTTTTGGTTTGCCCTTTAGTCAAAGGAATTAATGGAGGCAGGTAACTTCGATAATTTTTCTATCTTTTAAATTTTTTTCTTTTATTCTAAGTGATTATATATTACAGCAGAATGCATTACAATTCATATTACACTTATAGAGCACATTTTTACATATCTCTGGTTGTATACAAGGTATATTCACACCATTAGCATAATGCTATCCATCTCCTTCTACCATCTTTTTTTTTTACCCTTTCACCTCCTTTTGTTTCCCTCCCCATTGGCCTTTCCAGTGTTCCGCTAATCCTCCTATGCTCCCCATCCCAACCCCACTGTGAATCAGCCTCCTTGTATCAGAGAAAACATTCAGCATTTGGATTTTTGGGATTGGCTACCTTCACTTAGCATTATATTCTCCAACTTCATCCATTTACCTGTGAATGCCATGATTTTATTCTCTTTAATTTCTGAGTAATATTCCATCATGTATATATACCACATTTTCTTTATCCATTCATCTACTGAAGGGCATCTAGGTTGGTTCCACAGTTTAGCTATTGTGAATTGTGTTGCAATAAACATTGATGTGCAGCCAATCTGGAAAGCAGTATGGAGAGTCCTTGGAAAACTGGGAATGGAACCACCTTATGACCCAACTATCCCACTCCTCTGTCTATACCCAAGGGACTTAAAAATAGCAAAGTTTGATATTTTGAACTTGTCTTGACTGGAAAGGCCACAGCTCACTTAGTCTACAAAAAGTCCTATGATGTGAAGTTTATAATGACTATGCATTTAAAATTTTTTTTGTCTCTTTTTCCAATTGCTTCTTCCTCTTCCCATACCCCTCTAGCTCAGTTTCTGGTAAATCATTGGTGCTAATTTTGCTGAAGAAGTACATGAATAAATACACACCCAACATAAATACACAAACACACACACTGAACTAATGGCAAGAAAGTTACACAAGATGAAGATTTTTGTTTTCTTTCCATCTCTGTATTGAAGTTCTAAATCTTTCAGGCTATAGCTCTAATATAATAATACGTAGAACATTGCATCCGATGTGGTTCAGGTCAAGTATCTCAAACCACAGTATTATATTTACTTTATTAACTCATTTTTAAACTTCAGAACTGCACAGTAATTTTCACTAATAGCTCTGACTCAAAAAGTGAAGTGGAAATAACTCATTGTGAGCTGGAGTGGTTCACTTATTAACTCCTGTCCTTTAACAGAACATTACATTTTAAATCATTTAAAAAATCTGAAATTGTCTTTGACAGGAAAGCCATTGATGTTTGTTGAATCTGATTGTTCAGTGAGATAAGCGTTAGAAAATAATTATTCCAATTATAACTAAAGAGAGACTAGTATTATGAAATAGCATTTTAGGGAAACAGTGTTGAAGTTAAAACTGAAAATTCTCAAAAGCAGCATTTTGAGAACACTGATAGGTAATTCCCTACTCCTGATGCTCGATATTAAGAAAATCCAATATTTCAGAAAATCAAGTGTGATTTTTTTTCCTGCAATGATTTTCATATCAACAATTACTACTTGTAAGCGTATTTGAATTTATTAATACCTAAAATGGGACAGAAGGCAAATGCAGTAACAGAATATATCTATTATGGTTTGGATGTGAGGTGTCCCCCAAAAGCTCACATGTGAGACAATTCAAGAAGGTTCAGAGGAGAAATGAATGGGTTATAAAAGTCTTAACCCAATCAGTGAATTAATCCCCTGATAGGAATTAACTGAGAGATAACCGGAGGCAGGTGGGGTGTGGCTGGAAGTGGTTCACTGGGGGCATGGGTATGGGATAGATATTTTGTATCTGGATCGTGGAATCTCTCTCTCTCTCTCTCTCTCTCTCTCTCTCTCTCTCTCTCTCTCTCTCCCTGCATTCTGATCATCATGTAAGCTGCTTCCCTCTGCCATCCTCTTCCGCCATGATATTCAGCCTCACCTGCAGCTCCTGAGGAATGGAGCCAGCCTTCAGATCTCTGAAACTGTGAGCCCTTGAATAAATTTTCCTCCTCTAAAATTGTTATTGTTGGGCCTTTCAGTCACAGCAGCAAAAAAAGCTGACTAAAACCCTGTCCAATGTGATTCAAATAAACACATCTTAAATAAATATCCCAATGTGAAATATTTGTCCCCAATTTTTGTCCCTTTTTAAAAACTCTTTCATAGTAATTAATGTGAATAATTTTGTTGATTGCTGTGATGAAACAAAACTTCAAAGCACTTTTTTTTTTTAAGGTCACTTGTTTGTTTACTAAGATATTATACCAGGTGATTTTGAGACAAAAGCACAGCTCACATTAATTACTTCAACCCGGGACTTTGCCATCCTTTGGTTCTACATGAGCCCTCATTAAGATGTCCTGGTTGTCCCGGCCACAGGCCCACCTTGGTTCAGTTAAGTCACCTCTCTCCTTGTAGACAAGTTGTTGATATAGAACACTGAGTTGGAAAATGTTTTCAAAGCAATAACTGTCTGGAAGGAAATGCCCTGGAACGTTTAACTTGGGTCAAATGTGTCTACTGTCACCATCTAGATTGGAGCACAGTGGGGGAATGCAAGTACACAGACTGAGGACAGGTGGGACAATAGGTCCTGAGACAACTGGAGTGGGAGTTTGGGGCGACTGTGTCTTGGCATTTTTAAAAGAGCAGTTCATTTTTATTTAAATTTGAAAAAAAAAAAAAAGGAACTAGATGAACTTCAAGTTCCTTTGAATCATCAAAATAAATTTGAATTGCATGTAATAAAAATAAAGTGTGTTTTGACATTAAAAAAAAATAGCAGTTCATGGCCAAAGTGGTTAGTTTGATTTAGTAATCGCACTTATTCCCTCCCCATGATCCCATGATGTATAGGTTTTCTGAACTGAGGTGGTCAGTGGATGATAAGTGGATTATCAAGAGTTGCTGGATGAGTCAGGGTTTTTTTTTTTTTCCTTCCCTTTTTGTGGGAAAGGGAAGGCTTTAGAAACAAAAAATAGAAAAGCCCAAGAAGGTATTCTAAATAAGGTACTGTCAGATCCTGGAGATAGAGGAGAGATGAAGGGAAAGGTGGTAATACAGCAAAACCCAGGTGCAGGGAGAAATTAATACTGAAGATGAAATATATGAGGAAAGAAAAAGATTCACTAAAGATGAAAGAGTGGAGAAATGGCTCAGCCCTAAACATTTGAAAGTACATTGCTCTCGTTACTGGGCCGGTTCAGGATAAGAACATTCAACTTCTGGGAAATAACAGTTCTGTGAGAGGGTGTTTACTAGTGGTATTTGCCTTATGGAATGTTTGGTAATTTTTTTCCCTGAGCAAATCCTTTTAGAATTTTAATATTTGTGTTGGATGCGAGAGGTAGACTTTTTATAAACTTCTATGATTTTCCCATTTCCCCCTGAAGCTAATATGATATAAAGTGCATAAAGAATAGATTCCCTCTCCATGAACATGAACTAGTGAGGCAATTCCCTGCTAATAACTCAACAGTCCTTTAAGAATAAGAGGAGTTTTTTTATCTGAGACCTTCCATCTTTGGACCTTTGGGTCTCTGATCCCAGTGGGAATAAGATGTGCACAGTACCCTTATATTTACATCAGTATGAGGTTATTGTTACTGAATATTTTGGAGTGTTTTCTTTTATTGTTAGAGCATTATGTCCCTTTAAACATAACTTTTAATTGAAAGACCATTTGGGGAATTTGTAGTTTGTTAGAAAAGTCTATTACCATCTTACTGTGCCTTACTATCTAGTAAGGTTGCTTCTTGATTTTTCCAAGAATATTCTCAAATCCAGAAAAGTCTGCTTCATTAATTCCAATGTTTCCCATGGTGATGAAAGTTATTCTTCTTGGTTAGGAGCAAGACCCTACCAAGACCATTTTTATTTTTTTTCTTAGTAACTGGCTCTGATGGTCAAGGCATGAGTTTCCTGTGTGTTTACTTCTGCATTGAAATGGACTTTCCAATTGGCTGAGAAGCATTGAAATGGACTTTCCAATTGGCTGAGAAGCATTGAAATGGACTTTCCAATTGGCTGAGAAGCATTGAAATGAACTTTCCAATTGGCTGGGAAGCATTGAAATGGACTTTCCAATTGGCTGAGGAGTCAGGACGTCTCCTTTAGGAAGCACTGTGTAACATACCCAGATGCTAAGGTGCAGTTACCACTCAAGGGGAGCTCGTGGTCTAGAAGTACAGCCAGAGAAAAGTACTGATAAGTCATTGTGCTGACATGTGAACAGAGGAAGTAGTTGTTACTCTGCTTGGGATCCTGAGGGACCTCCCAAAGGAGGCGATGTTTGAACTCTATCTCAAGGTCTGCAGTTCACACCTGGATCATAGAAGGGAAGGAGCTCAGGAGTCTGGGTCATTCATTTTTTATAAAGGTAATGGGTGGGGTATAGCATTGCCTTTTGCCATTAAAAATTCGTTCTAGGTAGACTGTAAAATAGGGGTTGATAATGTAGGGGTGTAATTAGGCAGCTATTGCCATTATCCTACCTAAGTATGACGAGATAGAATCTAAGGCAGGGGTCATGAAAACGTGGGGACTATAGGACCCAGGGACCCTGGTGGACAGCAGGATGTGTGCAGTGGCATGAGAAGGAAAGCCAAGCGTGACACGTAGTGAGGGGACATCTGTGAGTGGCAATTTTCTGATTAAAACAGAGCATATGTATGTGGGGTAGGGGCAAATTTGAGTAAGATTTTTGTTTGATTTTTACTACGATGAGGGGGATTTTCTGTTCTCATCTTCCTGAGGGAAGGAGAACACACTCTGAAGTCCCAGCCGTTTTCAAGGGCTTGTTTTCAAGCCAATATTTTCACTTGATTTGCTCAAGAGAAGAAAAAAAAAGTGACATTTGAAAAGGCACACAAAGATATATAAAGAGAAGACGTGTCATTACCCTTCAGTGAGACCTATTCCAAGGATCCATGGTTGGTCCTTAAAGGAGCTACAGGTGCTATTGTCTGACTACGAGGAGAGTTTTCACTAAGAGTCCTCAAGGGCAAGACTGTGACATGCTCATATGAAGTGCATTTACAGGTACTCTTCCCTGAGGCCCTGTATTATTTTATAAAAATCTCTAATATAGTCTTGTTTTGTTTTTTTGACCAGGCATTGAATCCTGAGGTGCTTAAGTATTGAGTCACAACCCCAGCCCCTTTTATATATATTTTGTAAAATTTTGAGACAGAGCCTTACGAGGTATCTTAGGGCCTCACCAAATTGCTACAGTTGGTTTTGAATTTGGAATCCTTCTGCCTCAGCCTCCCCAGCTGCTGGGATTACAGGCGTGTATCATGGTGCCCAGCCAATATAGTCTAATATAGTCTTAATCACATTCTTATCATTATAATGATAACATGGACTGAGTTCTATAAAACTTTATGCCTCCTGAACCGACCATAAGGTAACTTTACAATGAAATTGGAACATAGTAGGGCCTCAAAAAAATTTTTTTAATGAAATGCTCATGAAGTGATGGATGCACTAATCATGAATGATTTGTTCAATTCCTTTAAAAGGAAATCCTCATTTCCCAATTCTAAAAATATTTGCTTCACCCTTCAAAGAGCCCATAATGAGCACTGTGAAAGTTCTCAGGTGGAACTTTCCAGCATGCAGCTCCAAACAGCATGGAGTTATTCTGACACATCAGGCTATTTCCTTTATAGCGCTTTCCAAAATCTTAAAGTATTTTGGTTCTATCTTTGTTTTATTTGTGCTTCTTTCTTTAAATGTAAGCTCCACTGGAGAAGCTCACCTTTCGAATTTACCTGTGGAGCTCACCTTTCACATTTACCTGTATATCCTCAGTGCAAAGAGAGGTGGCTGGCTCATACTTATCGCTAAGAACTAAGAATCTATCTAGACTCCAACAAGTAATGGGTTCTTAAAATCAGGTTATATATTTCTATTGTGAAAAACTAGATGAGGCTTTATTTGTGATAAAAATAGATAACACTGAGTAGAATTTTTATGAATAAGGCCTTACCGATAATTTCCTTCTAACAACAAAAGAAATAGTATTTAGACTCTTGCAGTGGCATGAGACTAGATTTTTTATTCCCATCTGATTCTTGCAATCATCCAAAAGGTTTCTAAAGTCATCATCATCTTACCTGTGAACCACCTGAGGCCCTGAATGGTTATATGACATACCCAGCATGCCACAGTTGAGTCAGGATTTGAATCAAAATCTATGCAGTGCCTAACCTGTGACCTTCCCATTAAGTCACCAAATGGCATTCTTCATTTTGTAGTTAAATTTAGGTTTCTCAAAAACCCAAAGTACGACAAAATGTAAAGGCTTTTAAATTAAAAAAAAATGTAGTTCTAAGGAAAATTAGAAAATAAAGATATTCTAATTTATCTCAGAACAGATGTATGAAATGATAATGTCTCCTGTCTGGTATTTGGCCAGGTGTCAACTAACATATATCCTAATTCTGTATTAATTATGACTTACAACAAACTATGTAGACCAAAAGCAAGAATGGATGTTAGATAATATAGTTGTTGATTATGAAAATAAGGAAAATATGACATTTTCTTCCTTCACATCACCACTATTGACCCCAAAATATTGTGAAGAATTATTCTCTTGAGATACAAAGGGAGCAATAAAATGAAATGGCTTCCGTTTTGTTTTCTATGGAAACTTAACCTTCTGTTTTCTGTGTACACAGAGGAATAAATGTCACATTGCCAGAATTATTCCAAAGATTTATATTATACTTCATACTTCAAATAAAGACATCTCCCTGTAGGCCAGTTTGTATGAATTATTCCAGTAAGCATTAAAAAAGAAAGAAAGAAAGAAAACTAAACCTAAGTTCAAAATTACCTTTCTGAAGAATTTATGTAATAAAATGCTCCCTTTATATAAATTCTGTAGAAATATCAATAGGGTTTTTTTTTCAAAAATGAATAAAATGACCTTAAATTTTATACTGAATAATAAAGTCATCAATAGCTAGAAGCTTCTAAAAAAGATGAAGAATAGAGGAGCCTTTCTCTGCAGATCCATATCTTAAGATTGAGCCATTATAATCAAGTCAGTGGTAGTCCAAGGGAATAAACAAGTATATCAGTGAATGAAGTGGTAAATCCAGAAAGAGATAGAAGCATTAATGAGAATTTAAACACAACAAAGGTAGACACGGCGCTGGGTGAGGCTGCACAGCTCTAGTGATATGGCAGAAAGTAACTGCTGAATGAAGAAAACATGTAAAATTGTGCCCCTCTTACATACCATTGCCCAAAACATCTTCCAAGATCAATATATAAATGCAACAATTATACAATAAATATCTTCAGGAAAAAAAAAGGGAGGCTAAAAATACATCTTAAATTTAGGAAGATTTTCTTAAGACTAGAAATTCAGAAGTTATTCAAAAGATAAGGAAATGACTGACAACATTTAAAAAAAAATCACTTGAAAGATGAAACATCAAAATCAAGAAAAAAATAGATTGGGGAAAATGTTTTCAAAATGGGTGACAAAGTATTTATACAACATGATCTTAAGAATTCTCAAAACATAAGCATCAATAAAAAAAATTGTCAAAGAATATGAAGGGGCAGTTCATAGAGGAGCAATCTAAGTGGCTAAGAAACATGAAACTGGTTATCTCCAGTACTTGGCAGGGAAATGAAAATTAAATTAGTAAAGAGCTATTCTCGAATGCTTATCAGACTGGAAAACATTTTAAGACTCTATCACCCCTTGCTCACATTAATGTTGACAAAAGATCAAAATGTGAAAATTTCCTGTGTGGGAGGGAAGCAATTTGGCTGTATATTACAATACAAATGTCTATACAACCTTTTGGCCAAGAAGTCTTCATTCAGGAAATCTATCCTATAGAAATAGAAGTGGCAAAATCTAATCATGGGTACTTTAGAAATCAGTACTTCAGCGTCGTCCATACAGGCAAAATGGCAACTCCCGATCAGAGCAGGGAGCAGAACATTTTGCACAAAAACAAGGACAAATATTTATGTATATCAATATATGTGTGAGGGTATTTGTGTTTCTATATATATAGATGGATACAAATATGCAAATATGTGTGCACATATATACACATATGTTTAGTGTATGAACACAGAAAAAAGCAAAGCAAAAAGGAAGGTATGCACAACACTGTTTTGCCTGGGAGACATCATGTTGGGGAAAGGAGGGGATAATAAAGAGGGGAGCAGCAAAAGCAAAACAACATATTTGTGTTTTTTATTTTAAAAGTTTTGAATAACTCAATATTTGAGGTGATGCAATTTAGGTAAATTATATATGCTAAAAGTCACGTTGGATTGCTCAAAGCAAAAACCAAACAAAATCCCCTCCTGTCTCAGGTGTTTGAAAAGATTTTTTATAGCCACTCTGTAACTGGGAGCAATGGTGAGTTACTGGGTCCCCAAGTCTGTCTCTTCTGAAATTAGAATGGTTATTTACTATATTTTCAAAGATTTTAAGGAAATTTGACTTTGTTAGCATAAAAAATGGGTGAACAAACTTAAGTCAGTATGGAAAACATGGTAGGCAATTTATCTAATAATCAATTATTGTTACCATCGCTACGTAAATTTGAAATAATGTTAATGTGTGATGCTCTATGACTGCGTTTTGGCAAAACCCTGAAAGTTGTTTGTGTTCTGATGTCAGTCAGAGTTTTTTCTTTTGTGTCATTTAGAGAAACTGTTTCACACACCTAAAATCGTTCTTGCAGATACAGTAGACTTGTTCTTTCTGATTGAATAAAGTCTCCAGAGAGCACTATTTCTGATTAATCATATGATGTTAATAGATGGTTTTCCAAGGTCTGAGTGCATCAGTTTCCAGATGGTAGGCAATCATCTTTGTCTACTATTGCAGCCATTCTGAACTTGAATCTGTGGCAGGTCTTACATGGTTCAGAGCCTAGAGCCCAGAGCCCAGCCCAGGGTGTTTGCCCATATCATTCGGTACCTCCTCAGGTTTCATCCTTCACAAAGTACACATCTGTGCATATTTGTTACATAATTTTCTCTCATTTCCTTATTTGATTTTCAAACCCACCGAAAACCATAAAAAGCCAATTTGAAGGGAAATCAGGGGCTGCTTGCTGCTGGAGCGGCGGAGTCTCAGAGTTTAAGAGCACCTAGCTTATTCATATGTAAAATGGTGACACAACACTGCTCATATAATGGGTTGGTTGTGAACATTATGAAGTACTGTTTGTGCAGTGCTTAGCTAGTGCTTGGCAGGATACTCAATAACCTCAGCTATTATCCTTAGAGACACAAATTGCCATCAACATTGAATCAAATGTATCCTCACAGAAAGGTGGTGGTCAGAAGATCTCCTGAAAATAAGATGTGCACTTTTTCAAAAGCACAGAAATCTTTAGCGGAGGGGTAAAGATTGCCTAAGGGGGTCACAGGATTGTAACTGAGTGTAATAATGCATAAGACAACCAAAAGACACTTAAGAATTTTGATTTGGTTTACTCTAAGAAAACTTCAAAGTGATACAATTTGAAATGATTCTTTATAAAACATTTATAATTTAAAAAAATAACTTTGTTGCTTAATTCCAAGTTATCAGAAACAAAAAGAAGTTATCTAAAGATTTTATGATTAATTACTTAAGGGTGGTAGAAAATTCATTTGTGCACAATTCTTATAAATGTCATATATTAGTATATTTTTTTCATAGGACCTTTTTTTCATATATGAACTGTAAAGTATTTTGACTATGGTACATTAAAATTAAAATCCTAAATCATGACTTCATTAGTACTGAGGTTTTAGAAGTTTCCACACACATCATAAAATCCTGTGAGATAGGCCTTCTTATGCTCAATTTACAGAGGAGGAAACGGAATCCCAGGGAAATTAAATCTATGCTGGTTTTCTATTATTATAAACCATTACAAATTCAGCAGTTTAAAAAAACTCCCTGTAAATGTTTGTAGGCTAGAAGAAACAGTGGACTACAACCAAGATGTTAGATACTATTATGAAATTTGATTATGGTGTTGGCTGTACAATTCTGTGAATATATGGAAACTCTACTTAAATAAGCAAATTTTATGGTAAGTCCTTTGTTGAGCTCACATCCCAATAAAGCTGTTAAAAAAAATCTACTGGTGTTTTCAGTGGAACCACAAGAAGGAATTTTCAAGCACTTCATTTGTGAAAAGCGTGGAGTTTATTATAAAATATTGCCGGATGCATTATTGTGTTTGTGCAGAGAAGTGACATTTCTCCTAGAAAGTATTCCTTTAAAACTTATAAAAGTCGGACAGGCCAGCTCCTTCCCCTCTGCACAGGGTGGTTACTGTAGCTGAGTCATCAAAAGGCCTGGTCCTCAGGGCCCCATCCACAGGGGAGAATGGATCCAAGATGGACCGGTCATCTTCTGCCAAAGATACTTTTGGCTGGACCTGGAGGGTAAGATCTCTTTTCCCTGAATGAAAGGGTCGGGGGAGCCTGCAAATGACAGTGCCTGTATTTCATTTCCATGGTTTTGGTGCTTTCCCTCTCTGAAACAGGAAAGGATTAAAGCGAGCAGCAGCAGATGATGGGAGAAGCCCCCGGTTGTCCACATTCCTGCTTTCAGTGCCTGGTGGGCAAGGTCCCTTTCTGTTGTGCTGATGTTATTTGCACATGCTGGAGTTGGGTCTCCTTCTTCAACACAATTTCTGCTCTCAGATACACCTAGAGAAAGAAAAACTATAAATGCTTCGAAAGCTCAATACAGATCTTCAAGTTGAAAGTCAAATGTGAAAAAAGAGACTCTGTGATGAATTTCTAAATGAGCAGTGTGGACAATGAGTTTGAGAATTCAGAGGGGCTTGGGTGATAGGGAAAGGGCCCTGGAGGAGAAGGGGCAGGACTAGAGCCAGACCTTGGGGTCATCCATGCACCTTGTTTAAATGGATTTCATCTGGAGAGAGATCTGACAGAGATCCTCCCGAGAAACACAAACACATTTTGAAGGGGAAAAGAAGCAACTCTCATTTGTGATTGTAACAGGAATATTTTGTTTGAATGTTAATATTAAAGGACATATAGTGGATTTTTGTTATGCCAATAATGTCTCACTTACCTTTTTTTTTCCCCCCTATGGAATGTAAAAAAAAAACATGGTAAATTCTGGCTTTCAGAAAAATCAGTAGAATTTCAATCTAACATAAGATGAATAGAATATGATCAGAATCAAGTCAGAGTTGGATTCTGGCCCATGTAGCTGAAGCATCTTAAGTTTGTTTCTTTCTATTTTGCTTCCTTCCTTCCTCCCTCCCCCACCTCTGCCCCTTTTTATTTATTTATTTTTTCACTCTTTTTCTTTTCTTCTCTTCCTTTTCCTTTCCTTTCTAATTCATCTGCCCAAGTTCACTAACCCTCAGTAACCTATGCAACTTCCAGTACATGCGTGGGCCTTTGACCTCTCATTTCATTTTGATCACTGGTCTTGACTCATAAAATTAAGTTTCATGATGTGGAAAGAATTGACAAAATGCTTCTACAAGCTGCCTGCTTTTCCACAATTAGTTTCTTCTGAATTCCTTTTTACCGACATATCCCCGAGGTAATAATTTTTGTAAATTGTGAAGTCCCATGGGTAAGATCATCATCTTGGACACTTTAACAATGAACTTTAGTAGTCCTGCAGGGGTTTCCAACAAAATTTGTTGTTGTTGTTGTTATAAAGAAAGAGGAAAAAAAAAAAAAAAGAACATCAAGTTCCTAACAATGGGAAATATCTTTATTGGACTTATCCAAAGAAAGTATCATCACAAAAGATCTTACCTTTGTTTTATTCTGAATGATTCACACATAACTGAACAAAATAGTAGAATTTTAGAGAAGAAAGAGACCTCTGATGTTATTTAAACCCACAAACCTCCTGAAAGCTGCCAACACACTGAGATTTGCCGAGTCAGGGACTGAGCTGAGCCCCTGTGGAACAAGGACTTCTTAATTCTTGGGGCAAATAATTCTAGATGACACCATATGCTTTTCCTTGACAAATAGCATTAAAAACTGCTTAATTCAAGGAATTTCAAAGTTTTTTTTTTTCCATGTCAGTTTTGTATCAGCCAGCACAATTGTCTATAATTGGTCAAAAGCTAGAAGTAGCTGATGTTTTGCTTTTGATTTTGATATCTTCTAAAATGTTTACGTGCAATGACAATATGAAAGGTTTATAGTATATGATGCACAAGTGTCTGAGTGAAAGTCTTCAAAAAAAGTCAAGTGTAGAGAGAAATGTCTTAAATACATGAAATACAGAAGGGAAAGTATAAAACACATCATATTTTAGATGATTATAAGGAATGACAATATTTAAATGATAAACTTGCACAGTTTTTGTCCTAGCCCCTCCTGTAACTGGACCTGATGTGGGTTCCGACTTGGATTCTTTTGAGTTTCCTTTCCTAAGATTTTTTGAAAAGATGATCTGACAATATCGTTCAAACTTCAAAACATACGTATCGTTAGGCACAATGATTCCACCCTTGGAAATACATTTCACAAGATAAAATCACCTGTGTGCTCATCCGTACACACACACACACACACACACACACACACACACACTCACACACACACACGTGCATAAGGATGATTATTGTATCATTATGTGTTATTTTTACAGTAGCAAAAATTGGAACCAGAATGAACAGATAAACAAATATTAATAGAGAGATGCTTAATTCAGTTTAACATAATTTGAAACATGATAAAACTTTTTATAAGGAATAAACATCTAAAAAAAAAGACTCTCTGGAATGAAATGAGAGCTTTTATGAAATGTGAACAATAAATCTAGCAATACTGATTTTGTGTATTACAGGAGTAACATTCAGATATAATGTCTAATTTTCAATTAAAACACTTTCATCTGGATAATTATGTTTTGGAAGAAGACACAATTTATCATCTTATTTTTCTTACATTTTATTTATTTTTAATTGACTCATAAAAATTGTGCATATTTATGGGGATCCATGCGAAGTTTCAATCTGTATTTCAATCCATGTGCTGGAACATTGTGTAATGTTCAAATCAGGGTAAACACATCTATATCCTCAAATGTCTATCATTCAAAGTCCTTTCTTCTAGATTTGTTGAAATGCATGGTGCATTCCCATTCTCTGTAGTCACCCTAGGGTGCAACAGAACATGAGAACTTATTTCTGCTAATGACAACGTGGTCCCTGCAGATCACCTTTCTTGGCCCCACCCTTACTTCCCTTCTCCCCGACCTCTGGGCACCAGTATTCCACTCAATTTTTATGAGATCAACTTTGTTAAATTCCACATGAGTGGGATCCTGTGGTATTCTCTTCCTGTTCCCAGTTACCTGGCTAAAGTCAGCACCATGACCTGTCTGGTGGACCCCTGGAGCCCTGAAATGGCAGGGCTGCTGTGGGAGATGCCACTCAAGACAGGTGTGTGAGGCACTTTGCAGGTTTTCCTTTGAACCTACCCTGTATCTCTCCTTCATGTCTTTAATATGCTACCCCCAGCCCGATGCAGTCCATAGGAATCCCTCCCTGCCCTGCAATGCAGAGTAAGTAGACCAGGGTGAGGCAAATAATGGACTGGAAGAAAATTCCTTTCCTTTCCAAGAGTAGCATAACTTTCTCTTGGGTACAGTGACAAAGTTGACAATTTTCTTTATCCCTTGTCCCCATCATTGCTAAGATTTTTCTTTTTCAGAGCATATTCAGATATAGATGTGTTATTTTATTAAAAAGTCTCTTTTCTAACAGTTTTGGAAAACTTTTACAATTGGTCCAAGGACAATTTTATACCTAATTTCAAGTTTCATTAATTTTATTATTCATAATGATTTTCCATGCAATTTCTTGGCCATTCTGGGATGTTATTTTATTATGGTTCTTATTTTTCTCTTTTGTTCTCACTCACACTTATCCTTTAGGTAGAACACACATAATCTCAAGACTCTTCTCTCTTGCTTCCTGGCACTTGTCTTTTATATAAGAAAGAAGATTCTAAGGACATAAAGATTATTTTACTTTAAAGGCTACTTTTCCTTTCTTCTTGGAAATGTGTAGATTTCATTCAAATCACCATTCAAAATAAAAAGTATCTCAATACATTTTAAACATTATAGTGCACAATTCTCTCAATATCACAAAAAGACAGGTCTACTTTGGAAAAATGAGGAACTATTCTGCCCTTAAGGCATTTCTAAGTATAGAAGAAGATTAGGTAAAGACCCTCCTTCAGATATAAGGAACCAAGGATTTTAATTTGTCTCTAGGGTTCTTTTTTGGTGGTCACAGCTTTTGCAGGCTATATTATGGGCAAGCATGGTCCTAATTCATGCGCTTATTCTGATTGCAATGTCTCATTTCTATGCACATCATAGCATAGAGAATATGACTAGGAGTGTCCACACTCTGGAACACCAAGGGGAGAGAGACAGAGGTTAGAATGCAGCAGGACTTCCTAGTGCCTTTGGTAGAGTTAAGGATTTATACTAAGTCTAATAATGGAAAATCCCGGGAAAGATTTACACAAGAAGGAGAAGACTGGACTTGTGATTTGCAAAGAGTAGCCTGACTGATGATGGGGAATAGTCATAGGGAGAGAAGGATGGGAGAAGAGCAATGGAGAAAGTCCGGTGGGAGCGAATGTAGGAGAGCAAGAGACCTTGACCTGGGAGTAGAGATGGAGATCTTTGTTATGCAACAAAAAAGGATCCTATGTTAAGCCATGAAGCAAAATGGATTGACTTTTTTTTTTTCACTAAACTTTGCAATAAAAAGTTTATGAGGTATTAAAAAAGTGACATAAGAGTGTTCGTAAAGGGGCTGGGGATGTGGCTCAGTGGTAGAGTACTGGTCAACTAGTATGCATGAGGCCCTGGGTTCTATCCCCAGCTCTGCAAAAAAGAGAAAGGAAATCAAAGAGTATTCATGGAGACCAGGGAAGAATTTAATAAATTAGTAAGAAAAATAACCCATGAATGAAAAGAAAGACTGTGTGGCTAATAACCACACATAAAGAAACCCAAGTACATTTTTAAATCAGGGAAATGAAAATCAAAATTATAGGGAGATATTGCATCACATTTTTCTGTGTCAAAGAACCCGAAAGTTTTTAATGTTAGTAGATATTGGCAAGGATATGGAGAACTCAAAACATTTATACTCATTTCTAGTTGAAATCTATATTGGTACAAACATGTTGGGAAATAATATAGCATTACTAGCTCTGTGATAAACAAAATTGCTGCTCCAACTAACCCAGCAATTCTACCCCTAGTTACATATACTCGAGAGCAGTTGTTTTCAAAGATGGTTCCTGGACCGGCAGCATCTGCATTTTCAGGAACTTGCTAGATATGAAAATCTTGGGCTCTGTTCCAGACTCACTGCATCAGAAACCCTAAAGTTAAAGTCCAACTATTTTGATTTAACAAGATAACCCCATTCCCCAGGTGATTCTGATAGGGTTAAAATGTGAGAACCGTGCATTAGAGAAAACTTGCATGTGTGCCAGGAAGCATGCAAAAATGTTTATAACATTGTTGTTTATGATAGCAAAATATGGGAAACAAACCATGTGTATATTAATAATAAATGGTAAGAAAAAAATACATAGCCACAGAACAGAAAACTTTATAATGGAAATGAATGAACCATACCTAGATATAATAAGTATAAGTCACAGAAATATAGTAGTCTAAACTAAGGCAGAAAAATTATAGGCAAAACTAGAATCACACATATTGCTAAAAAATAAAAAAAATACCTGATTGAGGGACATATATGTGGCACATTTAGTAAAATCATGTGGAAACAATAAGGGAATGATGAACAAAATTCAGGGAAGAGGTTCTTTAAGAGGAAGTAGAAAACTGCAGAATCATGCACAGTCTTCAAACTGATAAGAGCGTGCTTGTACTAAGCTGGGTGGGGTGTGGTATTCATGGTAGAATTGTGCTTTGAGTCCTACACATATTTTACAAATATTTGCTTTTATTTTTGCAGAATTTGTCAACAACTGCAAATGCAAGAAGTTAGTAATATAAAGTAAATTATAATACCATAACAAAAAATCAAGCAAGGAAAAGTAGTGGACTGTGTTCCCTAAGATAGTCACATTGTCAGAAAGCAAATACAAAAGTTCAAGAATAAAGCAACATATGTATTCACATCTTTGCTCCTTTTATCCCCACCTTCCTTTTTCTTCTAAGCAAAACTACAGTAATGAAAACTAAAATTTATTCTAAGTGTAAAGTCAAACTGATTTTTAAAAATCGATCAGATAGGAAAATGCACCAAGAAAACTAAGAAAAATAAGGACAGAAATACAGACAGTCAATCTTAAAATTTCTGAAAGTCCAAGTACTTGGATTCAATAAGATGGAAAACTCCACTGGGCGCGGTGGCGCACGCCTGTATTCCCAGCACTTGGGAGGCTGAGGCAGAAGGATCCTGAGTTCAAAGCCAGCCTCAGCAATGGCGAGGCACTTAGCAACTCAGTGAGATCCTGTCTCTAAATAAAATACAAAAAAAAGGGCTGGGGATGTGGCCCAGTGGTCGAGTGCCCCTGAGTTCAATCGCAGGTACCAAAAAATAAAAAAAGATGGTAAACTCCAGTGAGGGACTGGGCATGGGCATGTTCCCTGAGTTTTAATGAGGCAAGGAAGACCTGCCATCTCTGCAAAAAGGGCAGGTGACAGAAGGCAGACACAATGGGAACAACATGCTCTGTGCTTGGGTGCCACCACAGAAATATTCATCTCTTTGTCACAGACTCTGAATCACAGTTTATGCAGGAAATAGGATTAAAATGCAGGCTGGCCATCTACTCCTCACATGTAAACTCATTTCAATTCAGGATGACTAATGATTACAATAAAATATTATTCTGTATATAAGCAGAGGAAATTTCTTTTCTTCCATAATTACATTTAGGCACTTAGAGATGGCAAGTTTCAATTATAAAAGGAAGAGTTTAACCATTTCTGTCTCATTTGGAAGTATGCTACCATTTGAGGAGTGTTTTATTTTGGCAACCTAACAAATGAAAGCAGGTGTGTGTGCACTAAATGGAGACAAACGAATTCCACGTGTGATATTGCAGGGTACTTTTGAGATGTAAGTTATTGTGCTAACTGCATAATATGCTGTTTTGCCACAGAATAAGATAGTTATCTTCTCTACAGGATACCAGTTAGGGACAATTGCAACTTTACATTGCTCTGAATTATGCATTGAAAAATGTGTGTGTTTTTTAAATGTTAGGTAGGTATAATCCAAATGAATAAAAAATGTCATAAATAAGAATCTAAATAATGATGTTTCAATTTTGACACTGCTAGAGTAGAATGTTTGCTCCCGATGTAATTACTGTTGGATTTTGCAGATGGAAACAGACCACGTGTGGTTTTTGAAAACACTTTAAATTTTTAACGAGACTATTTGCACAACTGAAATGCAAAGGAAGTTTAAGGGTCTGGACTATTTGGAACATTTGAGGGGTCGATGAACTTCTCAATAAATTCTAGAAAGGCCACTGAACCCGCATCCTGCAGAAGGCTGTTATCAAGTGATTAGGCTTTTTCTTTAATATGAAGTAGCTTCTCAAGCCAAGTGAGAAATAGCACTGACATCGAACCACCCAATTAGCAAATATTAAGAATAATTTGGGTGGGATGATCGGAAGTAAATATTTTTATTCCTTACTGGCAATTTTATGAACTGGTCTAAACTTTATCAAAATCAATTGAGAAATAGAAAATAAGAGGCTTTGGAGTATTTACACCCTTAGATTTATTTATTTATTGCACTTTGAAATTTTATAGCAAGAAAACAACAGGAATATATATTTTAAAAATTGAAGGCCTAAACAGGGCAGCAGAAACAAATGGAGAATTTTTAAATTGTGAAATGCTAAAGCAAATTATTGTATAGTCCATTTGTGATGCAATATAAAGCCACATAAAGTTTATAAAATACTACAAACTAACTCATTAAAGTCTAAGTGATTTTTTAAAAAGCACAAAAATTTAAATAATGTAATAATCAACCCATTATCCATTCCCTCAAAAAATATTAACAGGAAGAAAAATTAAAAGAAAATTATGTAATAATAGTTGTCTCTAGATGATGGATATATATATATGTATGTGTATATATATATATATATATATATATACATATATATATGTATGTATGATGAGTTTTTCTACTTTTCTGAATTTTCTAAGTTGTCTGTGAAGGTCATGTTACTTTTATAATAAATATATTGAGGTCCATTTTGGAAAGAAAAACCCAAATCAACACCATATCAAGAAAGATTACAATTTTTCCAATTTCCATATGCTGCTTTGAATATGATTTAAAATGATGAACCAGTAAATATAGTCAAGAGATATCTATTTAGCACAACTTTCTTGTCTTTTGGATACATCCCTCTATTTCCTGACAACAGTTAGGATGCATTTGCCAAAAATTCAAAATGGTCTATGATGGTTCTGTGGGTAATCATCCAATGATCCAGAGTATACTAGAAACTTAAAAGCAACATGGGATGGAAATTTGATCAAGCCCAGGGCCTCATTCATGCTAAGCAGCAAGCATTCTACCACTAAGCTACATCTCTGGTCCTATGGTTACATTTATGAAATGGATTTTTCTTTCATGTTCACAGAATGTTCTGAGATAGAGCACAGCTAGGAATGGCAACTCACATGCAAAGTTAAGTAACTGTTCTGGTTTTCATTTTGAATGGCACTAAGTATCATTTGAGTCGACATGGTAGTCTACTCGTATCTATAGTTCTTGAAAACTCTGCTGCTGCTATATTTTTGTTCCAGTGACCCCTGTGTTGGTAGTCAAGTGCCACCAAGATGGCTAAAATGTCTTTATACTTTTTGATGGGAAAGTAAGAAGCAAAAGGAATTGTTGTTTATGGAAGAAAAAGAAGAAAGTATTTTGGTAAGTACATCTCAGTAAAAGGTAAAATGGAAGGGCCACTTTCAAATTAGTATGTAATTTGGAGATATTTTTCTTAGCCTGGGGAAGGCAACTTAAAGTTTATATTAAATAATAGCCCAAGTGACAATACTTGAGGACCATAAAGATGAAGAAACACAAAAAATGCATTTGAACCAAATAGTATTTGACTCTAGAATGTGGTAAGTATATATTGTTTTCAATAAGTAGATTTGTGAATTAACTATGTATTTGGTTCCATACTATAAATATTAATA
Source organism: Tamias sibiricus (assembly GCA_025594165.1). Classification (NCBI taxonomy): domain Eukaryota; kingdom Metazoa; phylum Chordata; class Mammalia; order Rodentia; family Sciuridae; genus Tamias; species Tamias sibiricus. The sequence continues at coordinate 132,780,436 of CM046668.1, read as the reverse complement.
ATATTCAATTGAGGTTAATATTAAGATTGTAAATCATGAGAATATAAGATTATAAATCAAATAGCCAATGTTGGCAGAAGCAATGTAAGAATCATAGAGAATTATATTCTCCACAGAATTATAAAGAAAGTGATTTGGGATTATACATTAGAAAGAAAATGCAAATCAAGGAGAATTTTTCTAAAGTTTATTCTAGAAATAGTGTGATTGACATCAGGAAAGAGATTTCTAGATTTCTACTTATGTTTAACTCTGAACCTAAGAAAATATTTGGGGCATTCTTTGTCCTTATCTTTAATATTTTGCCTTCTAAGCTCTATTTTACCCAAATGTATCCCTTAAAAGCAATTTTTATACAACCTTCTGCTGTATGGGTTGGCCTAAGGTACTATTTGAAAGACTTCTAAACTCCCCTGTATTGACTACCTGAAAAATTTCAATTTGTAATGGCACTTTGAAAATATGGCAAAATAGTCATTTTAGTTAGATAAGGATTTGTTGTTGTTGTTATTGTTGTTGTTGTTTTTGGTACCAGGGGCATTTAACCACTGAGCCACATCCCTAGCCCTTTATATTTTATTTCGAGATAGGATCTCTCTGAGTTGCTTAAGACCTAAGTTGGCCTATATAAGTCTTTCTTAAAAGGTAAATATAGTTATCAACATTTTGTGTGGATTGTTATCAACCATTTGTGTTACATGTTGTCAATCATTTTTAAAAAATATTTATTTTTTTGCTTTTAGTTGTACACAATGCATTTATTTGTATGTGGTGCTGAGGATCGAACTGGGGCTACATACGTGCTAGGCGAGCACTCTACCACTGAGCCACAACCCCAGCCCTTGTCAATCATGAAGAAACATAATGTTATTAACCATTTCTATGAATTACTAAATCAGATGATTTCCTGTTTCCTCAATTTTAAAAATTGAAGTTTATGTACAAATGCAGAGATCTTAACTTACAGCTTGATGATCTTTCTCAAAGTGCATATATACATTTAAGTCTATATATTTCCCTCTAAGAATGACTTTGGCTTTATTCCACACATTTTGATTGTTGTATTTTTAATTTCAAAAAATTTTCTAATTCCCACCACAATCTTTTCTTTGATCCAAGATTACATGTGTGTTTTAGTTGACAAACATTTTAAGAATATTTAAATTATCTTTTTCTCGTTGATATCTAACTTAATTCTCTGTAGCCAAAAAATACACTTTGTATGATTTCATGATATGAAATTCATTGAGACTTGTTTTATGGTCAATAAAATTATTTCTTTTAGTAAATGTTGTATGATTACTTGAAAAAAATGACTATTCCCTAATTTTTAAACCATGTTGTTAAAACATACATTCTACTGACTTTTTATTCCCTCTCTGCAACAATGATTTTGCAACATAATTTTCTATTTAAATAATACCAGTTAGTCTTTCTCTCTAATATGGTTGATTGTTTTATTGCTGGTGATTTTCTTTAAACATTGACATGAGCTGAATCCTCCTGTTATAATGTTACTTGTGTAGTTATTGAAAGAATTTTCGACAAACTAGATTCTTTCTCTGCACATTCTAAATTTGCACACATATTTCTGGTGCTGGGCCCCCTGGACACATTTGTATCCTGATCTGTCTTCTAATTCTGCACATTTATATGAGGTCTGGTAAGCAGACATAGGGCATAGGACACTTATTCATGAAGTCATTTAAAATGACCAGTGATCATTTTAGTATTTATGGAAATGATGAAAAGCCCATGAATAACTCATAAACACAAAAGAAAGGCAATGCCAACTCAACTGTTATGGATCTCCAAAATGCTAGTGGCCTATTACTTGAAGTGAAGAAATATTTGGAGAATGGAAATGTAGAAAAGGAAGAAAGTGGTTTCACAGTCGAAGGATTTCATTCTTGTAAATTTTACAAGCTTATATAGCCATTAAACACATTTCTAGTGTCTCTATTAAGGCATTCAAATTGGTGAATCTGAGTGAAAGCTGCAATGTGTAAATTTGAATGGCTGAACAGTAGACCTTGGGTAGATGCCAGCCGAAGATTCCTACCTTGGTGGTTGGTACATATGGCAGAAATGACCGGACTGTTCTGAGGCCTCGTCTCATTTTGCCAGCAGAAACAAAGGTTGGTAAAAATCGAACTCCAAGAAATATGTGTGTCATTGTTGACAACTTCTAGGGAAACTTAAAGGGCTGTCAGAGAAGGGACAAAATGGCTTTTAGATGCAGTTGAATATGCACAAAACTTAACACTGAAATGCTAAAGTCATAGCAGAGCTTGGGATATGGAAACTTTAAATAGGAGATAAAAGTCTGCAGAACGAACATTTTGGAATTATTTGTAGCCTTAAAAAGCATAAAAGCCACTATAATGTAAACAGGTTTCATGGCCATAGAAAGTACGAGTAACAGAACTGCTGGAATTTGATGTTGTCATTGAAAATAAGAAGTATTCGCAAGTGTGTTCAGATTTCAGCAATATTTGTTGCATCCTTTATCAGTATTTTAACTCATGGATATGGATTAACTGGCTGGTAACTGTAGGCAGGTAGGGTATGGCTAGAAGAGGTAGGTCACTGGGTGCATGACTTTGGGGTTTACATTTTGACCCTGGCAAGCAGAGTTCTCTCTCTCTCTCTCTCTCTCTCTCTCTCTCTGTGTGTGTGTGTGTGTGTGTGTGTGTGTGTGTGTCTCCTTCCTGGCCATTTCCTGAGCTTCTTTTTCCACTACACCATTAGACCATGATATTCTGCCTTTCCTTGTGCCCAAAGTTATAGAATCAGCCATCTTTGGACTGAGACCTCTGAAACCCAAGAGCTTCAAATAAGCTTTTCCTTCACTAACATTGTCTTCTCAGGTCTTTTATTAGTCACGGTGATGAAAATCTAAACACCAGCCATGATATACTGCCTCTCCACAGACCCAAAAGAAACGGAGCATGAATGGAAACCTCCAAAACTCCATGCCAAAATAAATGCTGTCTCTTTTTAAGTTGATTATCTTGTGTGTTTTGTTATAGTAACAGAAAGCTTGCTAACATAGTGATTCATGGAAATTCTTATGTTAATACTCTATGTCTTTTGCCTACAGATAACTCAGAGCCACTTGTTCCACAATGAATCTCAGAGTCTTCTAATCAGATTAAACTCCAGTGGCTTCCTTTGTGGCAACTGACTTGATAACAGCCACTTTATTTGTTGGACTTCCTTCTTTATCTCCAATTCCCCTCTTCCCCATAGTTCTTCTGAAGGTCTATTCCAAAATAAACTATGTGTACTAGAATACTAGTTACAGATCTGCTTATGACAAAATCCAGTTAAGATATTTTGTTATAGAAGATAGCAGGTTCTCAGAATGGGATATTGAAATTAAGTACTTAGTAGTCAAAGGGAAACAAGAAACCCATCGCTGCTGATAATCCTATGTTAAAACATTACCTCTACTAGTTGCGACAACTATGAAATTTTCCCCCCATAGTGAGTTCAAATGGAGGACGGGGGGGACACATTGACCTGAATAATATTTTAGCCCTTGAGTGATATGGAGCAATGTGATTAAGGACTACGATATTGAACAATTATTATAAATGCCATCAATGTCTTGAAGGAAGAAAACAACAGATTCAAATCAGTTAATTAACTCAGGGCATGGCCTCCTGTGCAGCTGAAGAGTAGACCGTATTGAAGATCAGTAATTCCATCAGCAGTGGAAGTAGGAAAATAAGGTGAGTTCACAGTTCTGTCAACTGCTTATGTCAAGTAAGGGAGTAAGTAAGGTAAGACTTGGGACCTTTGATGTGAGATGTCAATGATAGACTCTGTAAGTTGGCAGAGAAGTTTCTAGCATCCAGAGAAATTTAATTTTCTAGATGTTAACAACATTCTCTTGCCTAAAGACTAGGCAAATGCATGGCAAAGTAGCACTGTGAAGATTCAGCAAGAAATTGAGGGCCATAAACAGCCATGTGAGCTGATTTGGAGATGCACCCTTTAGTACCAAGAGAGCTCCTAGACTTCTGCATCTGTGGCCAGAATCTTGACTACAACATTGTGAGAGACCCTGAGCCAAAAATACCTGGCCCAGCTGCTTCCAGATTCCTGACCCTCAGAAGTTGGGAGATAACAAATGGTTAGGAGGATTTCAAGATGGCGGAACAGAGAAGGTCACTTGGCTGGCTGTTTTGTGGCATGAAACCAGGAAAGAAGATAGGCTGCTTCTCAGCAAGGTGGGTGAAAAAAGAGGGTGTGTGTGTGTGTGAAATTTGCTAGTAAAACTGGACATTCAAAGCCGATCAGGACTCAGGAGTTTGGATATAATAAAATAAGGAAGAAACCCCAAGAGCCACAGCTTCTGCTGTGGCCAGAGGTACCGGCCAGAGCAGTCCCTCCACAAGCAAAGTGGAGGGATAAGGGAATTAAAGGAACACACATTTTTAGGAGGACTGAGGTTTGTCTTGGTATGTAGAGTTCAGAGATCAAGACACAGCCTGACTAAACTGAAAGGTGCACTGCACAATATTCTTGTGTGAGAAAGAAGCCAAATCTCTCCTGGTAGCATGTGGAGGACAGAGGAAGGAACCATTTTGCAGCCATGGAGAAGGGACCAGCAGCTGAAGGAGCTGATTCCTGGCAAACCCAAGTTTGGCCTGAAATACAGTCCTGGAAACCCACACTGAATGACATAGAGCATGCCTAAGTGACCAGAGGAATATCAAATGTGGAGAGAGTTTACACAGGAGGCAACTTGTCATGAAAATCCACCTGGCTCTCTCTACCTGGATGTCTACCATTGTAGACTTACAATCTGGCTGCTTGCAGGACCAGAGGGAGATGGGCCTGGCCGGGAATTTGAAAAGGCTGGTGGAAGGGATTGAGTTTGGAGACTGAACCCAAGGCCAGGAATCATGGGCTCCACAGGTGACACAGTGGACTAAGAAAAGGTTCCAGATGACCCACCTAACTACTGAGAAGAGAAGGTGAGAACCTTTTGAACTCCAATGGAAACAATTCTTTAACTTTTCATTGAGATTTTTCTCTCTCTCTCTCTCTCTCTCTCTCTCTCCCTCTCCCTCTCTCCCTCTCTCCTCTGTTTAATTGTGACCTTAATATAGTTCATGGACTTTATACATACCATTTTTTTTCTCATGTCTAGCATTTTTGAATCCAGTTATTTTTCATTGATCAGGTTTTGAGGACTAGGATATTTGATTAGTATATTTCAGGTATGTTGTATATTCTTTTATTTTCAGTTTAAAAATTTTTTACTTTATACATTTTTTTTCCCTCAACTATTTCCCTTGATTCTTTTTCTCTCTTTTCTGAGGGAGCTGATTCCTAGCAAACCTGAGTTTGGCCTGAAACACAGTCCTGGAAAACCCACAATGAATGACATACAGTCATTCTCCATTGCTAATCTCCATTGTTCTCTCTATCACCTTCCTTTAATTATTTTACTTCTATCTTTCCTTCTCCTGTAATCATCACATCCTCTACCACTTCAGTTCTCACCCTGCTCACCATTCAAAATTGTAAACCTTTTTATAAACCTACTGTTTTTACTTTAGGCAATAACTGATCATACAATTTCTGTTTATTGTAACAATTAACATTGTAGACATTACAGAAGGAACTATTTGGTTTGATGCTGTATATTGTTTACATTGGTTGTTGTTATTATTTGCCTCCCCCTAAATGGTAAAGTAAAGAAAACCTTCAGGGATACTATAAGTCCACAGGGTAGAGACTCTACTGTCTCAGATTCATACTGATAGATGGGTAGACACACACACACACACACACACACAAACACACACACACACACCAAAGGAAAAAAAAAGGGGAATAAATTGCCGCCCCAAATCAAGATACTTCAATAACAGGCTCCATCAATACCCCAGTGGAAAAAATGTCAGAGAAGGAGTTTAGAATGTATATAGTTAAACTGATCTGTGAAGTAAATGCAATCTGTAAGAAATGAAATCACAAAGAAAATAGAGGAAATAAAAGCTGACTTCATTAAAGAGGCAGAGATTTTGAAAAAAATCAAGCAGAAATCCTTGAAATGAAGGCATCAATAAGCCAAATAACAATTCAATGGAAAACACCATCAAAAGACCAGATCACTTGGAAGATAGAGTTGCAGGCAAAGAAGACAAAATATATACTCATGAAAACTAAGTTGGCAATGGTGAAAAGATATTAAGAGACCATGAGCAGAAGTTCCAAGAAATATGGGATAACCTGAAAAGACCAAATTTAAGATTTATCAGCACAGATGAAGGATCAGAGATATAAACCAAAGAAATACACAATCTTTTCAAGGAAATAATATCAGAAAATTTCTCAAACCTAAAGACTAAAGTGGAAAATCAAATACAGGAGGCTTACAGGACCTTGAATATACAAAATTAAAAACAGACCCACACCAAGGCACATTATTATGAAAATGCCTAAAATACAGAATAAGGGAAGAATTTTTAAAGCTTCCAGAGAAAAGTGACAGGTCACAATTAGAGGGAAACAAATCCATATCTCAGCTGATTTCTCAACTCAGACCCTCAAAGGAGGAAGTCTTAGAATAATCTATATCAAGCTCTGAAAGAAAATGGATGCCAGTCAAGAATACTAAACCAAGCAAAATTAAGTTTTGGAATTTATGATGAAATAAAAACCATACGTCATAAATAAAAGATAAAAAAAACTCACAACTAGAAAGCCTGCACAATAATGTATTCAATAAAGTATTTCATGAGGAAGAAATGAAAAATAAAAGTGAAAACTAACAAAGAGAGGAACTACACTTGAAGAATAGTTGCTCAAAGGAGAAACTCAGTCAAATTAAAAATGAAATATAAATAAAAATGACAGTTAATAAAAATCATTGCTCACTAATAACATTGAATGTCAATGGCTTAATCTCATCAATCAAGAGACCTAGACTGGCAGATTGGATTAAAAAACAAGACCCAACAATATGCTGTTTCTAAGAGACTCGCCTCATAGGCAAAGATATCCACACACTGAAGGTAAAAGGGTGGGGAAAACAATCATCCACATAGATCTCATAAACTCTCCTGGGTTTCTGCCCTCATACCAGATAAAGTGGACTTCAAAGCAAAGTTAATCATAAAGTACAAAGAAGGCCATTATGCACTGCTTAAGGGAAATATATATAAAGAGGACATAAGAATTGTAAACATTTATGCCCCAAATAATGAAGTTTCTACATACATTAAACAAACCCTTCTCAATTTAAAAAATCAAATAGATCACAACACAAAATATTGTGTGACTTTAACACAATTCTCTCACCACTTGTAAGATCCTCCAAACAAAAACTAAATAAAGAATCTATAGAACTAAAAAATACAGTGAATGATTTAGACTTAACAGACGTATATAAAATTATTTCATTCATCAATGACTGAATATACTTTCTTCTCAGTAGCACATGGATCCTTACTTAAAATAGACCATATCTTAGGCCACAACTCTTAACAAATATAAAAAAAATAGAGATCATATCTTGCATTCTAACTATCATAATGCAATAAAATTAGAAATCAATGACAAAATGAAAAATAGAAGTGACTCTAACACCTGGAGACTAAAAAATATGATATGAATGACCAATGGATAGCAGAAGAAATCAGAGATTAAATTAAAAAATACTTAGAGGTAAGTAAATATAGCAATAAAACACATCAAAATCTCTGGGATGCTATGAAGGCAGTGCTAAGACGAAAGTTCATTGTATTGAGCTCATTCATTAAAAGAATAGTGAATCAACAAATAAATAGCCTAACATTATATCTCAAAGCCCTATAAAAAGAAAAACAAATCAATACCAAAAGGAGTAGAAGACAGGAAATAATTAAAATCAGAGCTGAAATCCATGAAATTGAAACAAACAAAAAATTCAAAAAAATCAAAAAAACAAAAAGTTGTTTCCTTGAAAAAATAAATAAATTTGATAAATCCTTAGCCAAGCTCACAAAGAGAAAGAGAGAAAATTCAAATTACTAAAATTTGCAATATAAAAGGAAATATAAAAATGGACACTACTAAAATATAAATGACAACCAGAAACTATTTTGAAAATTTATACTCTAAGAAAATACAAAGTCTTGAAGACATGAAAAAATGTCTAGAAACATATGAACTACTCAAATTGAATCAGGAGGACATATAAAATATAAACAGATCAATTTCAAGTAATGAAATTGAAGACATCATCAAAAGCCTACCAACAAAGAAACCCCAGGACCAGACAGATTCTGAGCTCAGTTCTATTAGACCTTCAAAGAAGTATTAACACTAATTCTCCTTAAATTATTCTATAAAATAGAAAAGGAAGGAACCATTCCAAACTCATTCTATGAAGCTAATATCACCCTATACTAAAACCAGAAAAAGACACATCAACAAATGAAAACTTCAGGCAAATATTCCTGAGGAACATAGAAGCAAAAATTCTTAATAAAATATTTGCAATGTGCATATAAAAATATCTTTAAAAATAGTGCACCATGATCAAGTGGGGTTCATCTCAGGAATGCAAAGTTGGTTCAACATACATAAATTAATAGATTTAATTCATCACATCGATAGACTTAAGGACAAGAATCCCAAAATGATCTCAATAGATGTAGTAAAGGCATTTGACAAAATAGAGCATCCATGCATGTTCAAAACACTAGAAAAAGTAGGGATAGTAGAAACATACCTCAACAATGTAGAAGCTATATGTGCTAAACCAAAGGCCAATATCTTTTTAAATGGAGAAAACTTAAAAGCATTTCCTCTAAAGACTTTCACCATTTCTATTCAGCAAGGACTTGGAAATTCTAGCCAGAGAAATTAGACAGAATTAAGAAATTAAAGGGATACCAATAGGAAAAAAAGGAACTCAATCTATCCCTATTTGCTAACAACATGATTCTATATTTAGAAGACCCAAAAAACTTCATAAGAAAACTTGTAGAACTCATAAATGAATTCAGCAAAGTAGCAGGGTATAAAATTATCACCCATAAATCAATTGCTTTCTGTACATCAGTGATGAATCAACTGAAAGAGAAATTTGGAAAACTATCTCATTTACAATAGCCTCAAAAAAAATAAAATACTTAAAAATCAATCTAAAAAAGATGTAACAACCTCTACAATGAAAACTACAGAACACTAAAGAAAGAAATTGAAGAAGACATTAGAAAATGGAAATATATCCCAAGTTATTGGATAGGCAGAGTTAGCTTTGTTAAAATGGCCATACTACCAAAAGCACTGTACAGATTTCAATTTATTAAAATTCCAGTGACATTCTTCATAGAAATAGAAAAAGCAGTCATGAACTCATTTGGAAAAATAAGAGGCCCAGAATAGCCAAAGCAGTCCTCAGCAAGAAAAGTGAAGCAGGGGGCATCACAATACCAGACCTTAAACTATATTACAGAGATATAGTAACAAAAATGGCATGGTATTGGCACCAAAATAGACATGAAGGCCAATGGTACAGAATAGAAAACACAGAGACAAACCCACATAAATATAATTATCTCATACTAGACAAAGCCACCATAAATATAGATTGGCGAAAAGATAGCCTCTTCAACAAATGGTGCTGGGAAAACTGGAATCCATATGTAACAAAATGAAATTAGACTCTTGTCTCTCACCCTGCACAAAACTCCAATCAAAATGGATCAAAAATCTAGGCATTAGACCGGAGACCCTGCACCTACTAGAAGAAAAATATAGGCCCCACTCTTCATCAAGCAGGCTTAGGAACTATCAACAAGACTCATATAACCCTAAAATCAACTATCAACAAATGGGATGGTACCAAGCTAAACAGCTTCTCGCCTCAGGAGAAACAATAAAGTACGTGGAGAGAGAGCCTACAGAATGGAAGAAAATCTTCACCACCTGTATCTCAGATAGAGCATTAATGTCCAGGATATATAAAGAACTCAAAAACTTAACACCAAAAAAAACCAAATAACTCAATCAATAAATGAACAAAGGAACTGAACAGACACTTCACAGAAGAAGAATTATGAGTGGTTAGCAGATTATACCCATCTCTTCTACCTCCAGGCAGCTGGGATTTGAGATCAAGTCTTTTGAACCAGTGAATTCCATGACGAGCACGGAAATTTCCTATTAATAGGAGTCAAGCTGCAGATGGGTGTTCTCTTGGCACCCTCATACCTCAGGGTTCCCCAAAGCAGGTCTCACTGTCTAGGTTTCACACAGTTCAAAGCAATGAGTTATTAACTGTGCACCACAGGTGAACCTTTAGGAGCGTGTCTCCAATCACTGCCTACAAGGGTATCAACCACAGAATAACAGCATGGAGAAAAATAACTGCAGCCAGTAGATAACAGCTGGCTTTAGTTCTCAGTTCTTCAAATGCTAGCACAATGGACCCCATCGACGGAGTGGCAGAGAGGGATAATAGGCACAGGGTGAAAACCATGGATGTCTCTCATCAGGATTTATTTAGCTGCTCTCACGACTATGCATCCAATCCTGTGGCAAAAAGAACTTGCAACATGTACCCAATTTAGTCTTCTCTGAGGAGGCCAACAAATCACTTGGCTTCAAGTGGATAGCATTAGACTCTTTCTGCCTTAAATAGTCAACGATTTTTCTCACTGGGATGGATATTCTGCTTGTCTTCCATTCTGCAGTGATTTGGCCAGCACTGAAGTCACGTGGTGTTTCTCATTTATTATCACAGCACCATACATAGTATCACAGCTCACACGATCCATTTTACAGCCAAAGAGATGCAACAATGGCATGTGCTCAAGATGTCCTAGTACATTACTAAATGCTGCCAGTCTAATAGAATGTTGTTTAGAACCAATGGTATTTATATGATGTTCTTCCCTTGACAGATAAAAACCTGTGAGAACAGGAACCAAAATGTTGAAAACTGAAGTGTCTCCTCTGTCATCTCTTCTCATGATTTCTTGGTTAATTAATGCTGGACTAGAGGTCTTATTCTCCAAGGAGAAGATGCTTCTAAGCTTTCTCTAAAACTAAAAATAGGACCACTACTTGGACATTTTAGGATTTTCACGTCAGCAGACTCAAATCAGCAAAGAAAATTTTACTATACTATTATAATTATGTAATAATAGCATTATCATATGTTCATAAATACTGTAACCAGCATGAAGGGATATAGCTGCTGTGTCCTACCTAATGTGGGCTAGAAGGGGTATTCCAGAGTCACAGGATGTGCTAGATCCCAGGTCACCTTACAGTTCTTCCTCTTCTTACCCGTGGATGGGCAATTACAGCCACCATGTTCTGACACAGGTACCCACAGTGAAACCCCCTTCGTCTGAATATTCCCACTGGACCAGCAATTTAGACTGGCAGATATGTTGATTGAGAACAAAGGGAAACTCTAATGGGTAACAGAGGAGAGAGAAGATAAATATTGATTGTGGTCTCAAGACTAATTGGAGCAGCTGGGTCTGTGGCTTGTCCCATTAATCTCCTGCATTATAAGTTTTTCTTTTTTAATTTTTTAAAACTGCTAAGCAGAATGGAGTGAACCTGCCACGGGGCACAGGCAGATCTGAACAGAACTGACGGTACCAGGCAATGGTTTGCCCCTCCCCTATCCCTGACGTTGCAGTGTAAAATGGCTTTGTGACTGCCAACAGCATGTGGGCTTGATAGACGTCAGAACTCGCTCTGCACGGCAACCTGGAGTGATGGAGAACTGAAGTCACCTGAGGGATCCCTCAACCAGGGCTGATGGGAGTAGGTGCGTGGATAGTTCAGCCCCTTCTCACCTTAAGTCAACTGAGTTTCAAGAATGGCTCTGCACTCAATCTCCAGTGTGGTCAAGGCCATTACCTATGGTGGTAAACTGGCTTGATAACACTTCCTTCACTGTTCACTGGCCACCTTCACATTTTATCTCACACCCCCAGAACCCTAATGTCATTTCCTTCAATCACCTCCTAATAAATAAACTCTACGTGGGTCTTCAAGTCACCGTCCACTAGGGCTTGACCTCTGCTTTACCAGTGCCAACACCTTCAGCAATCAGACCAGACAGTTTCTTCTCACCTTTTCCTTTGCCAGAGTTTCCAAAAGTCCAATGGCAGGGTGTGGTCTCCTGGAGCAATGGAAAGGACAGCATTTCATTCCTGAGGATTGTCGATGTCCACTGAATTATCCGGGCACACAGGGCCACTTGCCTCTAATTCATCAGTCCGAGGCTGAGAGATGTTTTGTGAATAACACCTGGTGAGTACTTCACATGCCTGGAACTATTCCAAGTGCCTATCATGTCATTTAATATTAAACAATTTCGTGAGGCAATATGAAGTAGCTACAATGCAACCTAAGATACTGAAGCCCAAAGAAATTAAGTACATTGGCCAAATTCCCAGTGTTTGGATGTCACCAATTTTTTTTTTTTTTTTTTTTTTTTTTGGTACCAGGGATTGAACCCAGGGACACTCGACCACTGGGCTACATCCCCAGACTTTTTTTGTATTTTTATTTGAGACAGGGTCTCACTGAATTGCTAAGTGCCTCGCCAATACTGAGGCTGGCTTTGAACTCGCGATCCTCCTGTCTCAGCCTCCCAAGTGCTGGGATTACAGGCCTGCGCCACCACGCCCGGTTTGTCACCAAAATTTTTAAATAATTTTTATCAGGTGGTTTCCTTCTTCAAAGTCAAGCTAGTTGCTCCCCTTCTTTGAAGGTGAACCCATGATCATTGATTTTATTTTCTTTGTTTTCACTCTTTTATATCTGCCTCTTCTGATACACTGAGCCTTAAGGACTAGGTGACTAAGATTATTAGAACTTAGTGTTCAAGAAGAGTAAGGAAGAGACAGTGTGTGTCACTTGATTTGCAACACCCATTCAGTTCTTCTAATGGTTTCTCAGGCATAGTCTTACAGCTGAGGTTGCTGGATACTTGACCTGCTGAAATGTGAGG